>JABFQD010004476.1:0-11752 GCA_022817045.1 Psix sp. ZL-2020
TAAAAAAAGAAAACATTTAATTTGTCTGGCATTGGAATATTGAGCTAATATAATAATATTCTTCACAAAACGCTATAAATTTTTCAATTTCATGCACCGTAAGACAAAGCTATATAATGAACTATAATAAATATATAATTATATCACAATGTTACAACATTAATTATTTTACTGATCCACAATAAAGATATAATGAAACAATAGCAAGCTATTCTGAAATTTATCCTATAATTATTTAATATATTTAATTTAGCGTAAAAATTAGTCGCCTTTTATGTTTTGAAATAATGTATATAATTTCTCAATTTCGTTGGTTAATTAACTTCCATTCAATAATTAACTAAAAATTATTCAGAAAGCTTTCTTGCTGATACATTTAGCTTGCTTTATGCTGTACATTACACTGCAGATAACTACTTTTTGTAGTATAAATTATTTACAGTTATAATTTAATGTAGTGAAATGAAACCAAAATTATATCACTTATTTAAAACATCGCTTACACTATTTAGCAAACACGGTATATTTGCTATTAATTATGTTTAAATCGAAACTATATAAAAAATTGTAATTCTTGTTGTTTTATATGTCTGAACATGACTGTGATAATATATATAATATATCCGTACGTACTTTAATGCAAAATCTTCTACAAACGCTTCAAAATAGGACCTTATCTCTGGTTAAAGTTTCAAACAATTAAAAACCTCATCGTTAAAACTAAATTTGAATCATTGAAATAGAAGAAATAAAAAAATAATAAATATAAACAACAATAAAAAAAAATAAATAAAAATAAAGAAATGTATCAGAAGTTTCAGTGACCGTTGAATTAAAGTTTAAATCATAATAACACTTCATTTTAAAGATTATAATGTTTTAATTTGGAACATCAACATTCAAAAATTAATAGAAAATTCATGAGTAATTTATTTCAAATAATTTATGAGAGAAAAATATCAGATTATCAATGTAACTATTCGATCTAGTGACACTTTATTTTAGAAATAATTATTTTAAACTCAACATTAAACATATATATATATATATTACTAAATTTAAATTGTATATTGAGTATAATATACTATATGTGACCTCTTATTTAGAATGTAATATATACAAGCATATAGGTGATATATTATACATATAAATGCATTATGTTTTATTAGAGGAATTAAATATAAAAATTGAAACATTTTATTTATAATCAAATTTTTCACCAATAAAATGATGATATTTAAGTACACATATTTTTCATAGTCTTTTATACTTCAATATGATACTTCCATATATTATTATAAACTTTAGAATAAATTTAACAAAATCAAATTTATTTCTTTAAAATATCATCTGAATTAACATTTTAAATATAAAATACTTCAAAATGTATTTAAAATATTTAATATAATATACAAGCTCGGAAATAATAATTAAAATTTTATAGAAATAAAAATTACAATTAACATAAATAATACTGAATTGAAATTGCAAAATGATAACAGTTTTGAAAAAAGTACAAAATTAAAAAAATAGCGTTATTTAAAGATTTTTTTTTACCTGTGAGAAATTTTTCAACAAAACTTTTACGTAAAAGTAATATAAAGTATGCGCCTTATGCAGCAATAATCTAGAAAAGTTAGGAACATTAATGCATAAAACGACATAAAAAATTTTGGAAATATTTTAAAAATTCAGCTTGACTATTTAAGAAGAGTTTCTTTATTTCGAAACTACACTTCATTCAGTAAATGAAATTTTAAGAATAATTTTTTGTCCATTTCGAATAAAAGTACCTTACTAATACATTTATACATGTTATATATTATTAATGGTTCTACATGTTTAAGAAAACACATTGGCATTTTCTAAGCTATTAATTTTCAGATGAAACTGAAATCATATAAACAGTAAACGGTGAATTTATTAATATCATTAACTATTCTTAACAAATCCACCAGATCATAAATAAATAAGCTTTAAAAGAATATTTGAAGTTCATTTATACTTATATTTTTATGAACATAAAAACAATAATCTTTTGGTATTGAAAAATTGCAGTGATAACATGTTTTAGAAATTCTTGAATAATTTTTATGAATAATAATAATAAAAGTTTTAGTTTAAACATTAACAATAAACCATGTCTGAAAAATTTTGACTAAATAATATCATCAACTTGAATCAATGGCACTGTAACATTTATAACTTCATGCATATTTAAATTTAAAAATTACTTTGATTCATACAATCGTCTATCGCAAACCATGATAGTTCTATACACTCATATTAGATTTACGGGTGACCAAGACTACAAACAGGATTGATGCCAAGGGAGGTAATTTATCAGAATAATGCACGCATCATTACTTTCTCATCCCCGCACCTTCAATACGAGATCTTGATTTTGCGTCAACTAAAACTTACGTAGAGATATAGATATGACATTTCAGCTGCCAAATGGAAATATTGTAAGTAGAATAACACCTAAAATGAAAAATTATATTTTTTTTATATTATTACGAAAACAATATTTGATGCTAAATATATAGTTTACTATTTTAAAAATTAAAAGACTTCAAGTGTTAATTAATTGGAAACCCAATTATTGTTTTAGTATTTTTATTATTATGATCACATATAATTAATCTTTATCTGTAACTGATTATTTAAGAATAAGGATGTTTTAAATCGAAAATTTTGATAATGTGACATTTTTATAAATGTATAAATATTCATTAGATTATTTTGCAAATCGATAATATGAAGGAAATCTTTCATGTTTTATTTTTATTTTATTTCATGAAAAAAATTATTTCATTTTTTTAATCATTAAAATCTATGACTTGATAAGTAAATAAATGAAAGTTTCAATAACATAAAGTATTTTTTAAAGAATTTAATTTGAATTATTGTATTTAAAAACAACATTTTTGGTTGAAAATTTAAATTATTTTATATTCCTATTTTCATAATCAAAGAATTTCAAATGAAATATTGTAGACTGTACATATATTACACATGCGCGTGACCATATGCTATAAAACATAATATCATATGAAGTCTTTGCGGCTCTCGTAGTTTGATTGAAAACAGTACTAGACAATTCTTTTTCAACAAGTTTTTTATCTAAAAAACGTACATGCATCTTAGGTACAGTATATCTTAGATGGAATTAATTATTATTAATTTTTCATTTGTTTATTTACTTTGTTATACACTGAAAAGAAAATGGTAAACTGAATTTTTTAAATAACATTTTCAAATGACTCCAAGAATTTTCGTTGTATTTAGCTTTCTATGTAGAGAAAATTACCATTGAAAATTGTAAACAGTTATTGATGAAAATAATCAAAATAGCATATAGTTCTACCTTTTATTTGAAAACTATAAAGATGGAATAGCAAATGTACATGTATATATGTTAATATATTTTAAGGTCTACATCCTTAAAACGAAAGTATAAAAAATAAATATAATATCATAATTTTCATTCATATAATATCATAAGTTCCTTCATCAGATCTAAAAGTATACATAATTATGGCTTAAAATTCAATATATAAAATTACATGTTCACGTTATTATATAATATTATAATAAAATAAACTTACTGACTATTTGTGACATTATGAATGTTGTTGTTTATGAATAAATGATTTCAAAATTTTTTTACCTTTTTCAACGTTTTTTTATACAATTATTATATTACATATACTGTTACATGCTGGTATATTTTGATAGTTTATAAAGGTTATATTTACATAAGTGTTCTAAATTTTTACGCTATTTATTTTGGCGCTACTTTTGGAAACATTTAAATAGTCTGTTATATGTAGAATTAAGATGATCTAATACTCTTTGAGCATTTAACGTTGTTTTTTATTTTTTATTTCTAATAGTTCTAAAGTTTTTCGTTTTATTTCATTATAAATAATCTAGAAAATAATCAAATAAAACCTTTCTTTTTCAACTGAGCACAGAAACTTTTTGTAGAAAAAGCGCTGTAGTTTTCGGCAGCCGGATATTACTATAAACATAATTTCTCATTTTGTCGAGTGAGAATAGAAATTTGTCGCATTTCTTTCAATGCATTTAAAAAAAATTAATTATAAAACTACGATGAAATCATGTTTAGTATGACCGGTTTAATAGAAACTATAGCCTTTTTTTAGAAACAAATTTCTGCGCTTTCAGATCTTTGGTTTTTGTTGATGATAATTGTTTTCATCTTAACCTGGTTGACTTCCTAGATCTTAAACATTTATGAACGATCCACTTCAGCCGAACCGATTGCATAACTATAAAAGCAATGCTCAAAAGCGCGAAGTATCGCACATTAAATGTTATTATCTGATTTCCCAGAATTAAAATTTCATATAAAAAATTGGAAAGATTTTTTGCACTTTCCTTCAAAGGCATAATAGAACCGTTGAGACTGCATTGTTTTGTCACAGTTACATTATAAACATATTACAGTCGTATCAGAGCTGTGGCAGTACTTTGCCAAATTCATTTTATTGATTTACCATAGATACACTATGAACATGTTTTCACACTATAATCATATTATATTTTTACAGGAAATACAAACCAATGGAATTTGTTTTTTAGTAACTTTTTCATGATTTTTTCTGCATCAAATGTATTTTTGATTTGTAATTATCTTTATATCATTGCTTAAAAATTGTTTCAATCGTTAATTAACATAAAGTTTCATACATTATACATTATATTTGTGAAAAATAATAAAGAATTAGTTAATTTACTATAAAAATGTTGATGAAAATAATAAATCCATTACGTTTACTTAGAATAAGGATAATATAGGTATTAAAATTATTATAAAAAAATGTTTAGATCTTAGACCTTCCATATTTACGGATAAAATTTTGATTTAAGCTAATGAAAGAAGCTTTTGTGATTTTCATTCGTAATGTTACCCATACGATTCTGTTTATCTTATTTATAGAAAAATGATGGAATTGGTAAACAAATAAACATGGATATTTTGATTTGTTGAAAATGTAAACACTGAATAATGAACTTGATCATTTTTGTTTAGCTTGATACATTGATCTGAGAGGTAAATGATAACTCGATTGTTTTAACATAATTTATTATATATTGATCATCTTTGTTTATAAAGACAGAAGTTTTATGATTGGAAATTAATGAAACGTCATAGAAATAAATAAATTCATTAAATAAATAAATAAAAAATACAGTATATGAATCGAAAAAATGTGTAATTACAATCTTAAAGTATAAAAATGGATTATTTGAACAACTATTTATATAACAGTTTTAGTCTGTTTCATACGCAAATCAGTCGCAAAAAATCAATTATGATAAAATTATCGCAAATAAAACAAAATTTCTTATGTCTAACATCGATGTATGTACGTAGAGATTTGCTTGTTAAAGTGCTGACGTTTACAATTTTCCCCCTCAAGTGACGCCAAATAGATGAATTTATAAACACATTAACTTTGAACGATGAAATTAACTTTTTTTTCGCAGTACATATGTAACGTTGCATGCAAAGAGGGGAAAAGAAGCGGTTGAATATCTACTTTTAAATATTTGTTCTTATCTTTTTATTGTACTGATGGAACCTGCGATCAAATTATTTAAATAGTATTTTTAAACGTAACTAAATACAATACTTATATGAAATACAATTTTCACAGGTGAAACAAATATACGTGTATATATATTATGGTTGCTTTACAAATCGGTTGCGATTAGTAACTTAAATTCATTAAATACAATGGAGATGTTATATAGTAAGATGAAATTATAATTCACCAGGGGAAAACGAGTGTTGATTGTTGTTTCGATAGAAAAACTATTTGTTTGCTGTTGCACCTTATTTACAATGTCGATATTTCACCTGTGAAGTAAGGAATATATACAACGGAAACGATGTGTCGTGCAGTCATTCTGAAAATATGCTCTTCATATAATTAATTTTCTATTCAAAATACCTAACAAGTTGGTTAATGCGTACATAGTCAAGTCAGATGCATCTTGCATAGAAAATCACAAAGTATAATACTGATTTTCCGACCGGTCACGAGAGCTAAAACTTGACAAAGCTAAGATTAATCTAGAGATTCAACTATAATATTCCCAGTTAATCGATTACTTTCTTACTTTTTGTCCAACGAATACGGGCAAATGTACAAAAATATACTGAGCTATTTCATATAAATTGTCGCCTCACAAAACAAAAGATTCTCCTAATTCCCATACGTTACGTTTTCAATATAATCCTGTTAACTCTTTCATTATGCCACTGAAACTTCATGTCACAAACATGTTGCGCAAAATGATCTTACCGACATAACTATAAATGAATAACAACGTTTAAAATATAAAATACTTTACATTAACCTTTACATAGAGATTTAATTGATATTCTAGTCAGTTAGGTGATTGCAAGTCATGTTTACGCAGCATCGTCATCCGAAGCGTACAAAACATAGATTCTGACAGGAACTCATTCAACACAAAAGCCGCCAAAATGTGATCTTAAACTTAAAAAGCAGTCAGTCGCGGTCTCGTGCCTTCCATCTTGGGGGGGAGGGGAGGGTTGATAAGTTACAACAAATGAAGATTTCTTTTCTGCAACTGTAAAAAAGTTTAGAAACACCTTTCATATTTGCTTTTCTTATACAACTAAATAGATATATATGAGTTATAAAAAGGACAATACCAAATGTTTCAGGTTCAACAATGATTTATAAGTTTGTAATAAGAATGTATATGCAATAAAGTTTTTATTGCGAAAACACGTGTGATAGAAGTTGCGAGATTCGAAAAAGAATGATATAGTTCGATTAGAATCAAACAAGTATGTGTGAAAAATATTCAAATCTTTGTAGGTTAAATCGTAGACGGTTATTTATGCGGAGCTTCAAATTTGATATTTTTATCTTCTGACACTGAAATACTTTCAATGCCAGTTGTTAATATCACCTGACCTTTGATATTACGAGAAATCAGATCTTTATTATAAATCTCAGAACAAAAAAAATTGGCACAAGGAATTGACTTTACCCTTTGCATTTGTTCAATGGAATCATGTGATACCGGATCGTCTTCGGCCAACCATACGTGCGTCCTTTCCGGGATCTTGGCCCTTTCTAACGCTGTATTTTGATCCTGATCAATCTTTCGTTGCCGTCTTTGGAAAGCGTCGTTATTGCTCGCTTTATCAGTAAGCACTGAATACATTTCTTCGTACTCGGGAATTGATCTTTTTCCAATGGAATCTAGAAGCCGGCGATTTTGTTCGATCCGATGCCGATCTTGCACCGCTTTTCTACGAGCCAGTTCCAACAACACTCGGTCTCTCAGCACATCCACAGAATTGATAATCGATAACGATCCAATTCTTTTTTCTCTGATTGCATTCGACTCTGAGTTTCCATTTAAACTGTACATCTCATTCTGTGGACAAATAATGTTTCATTATAATATCATTAAAATCAACATTCGTTTCGATGGAATTACAAATAGTTTTAGCAAGAAAGTTTTCTACTTTATAATAACTTAGTGATTTCGCTAAGTTATATTCACTAACAATAAAACACATATTTTCATCAAAAATGCCTTGTTTTTATACCAAACAATGACAACGGTTTATGAATATTGATGATAGGATACTTAAGAGGATATCACAGTTAAAATTACCGACATTACAGATTTCTTGAATTTGCGATGTTAAAATTAAATTTGGATAGCGTACATAAATTTTGTCATTTTTTATACACACTTCGAGACGAAATTTTTTGTTTATTTGGTATTGTCGGTTGTGCGGTTATTTACAGAATGAGAAAAAACGCTCGCATCAAATACGTCAAAATTAAGTTTTCAAAAAAAAAAAAAAATGTATACTCTCCAAAATGAGTCAAGAATCAACCTAAACCCAATAAATTTGATTATTATTTTACAAAAGAATACATATTAAAAAGTCCCTAAATGAACCAAAAATTTGGTTTGACATTCTTTTAATGATAAAATTGTGCAGAATTGTTACCTAATTATTATTAGGATATAATATTGTACAATAAATTGCATCTTATAAAATAAATCTGGTTCAAAGAAAACTATATTTATTGATGTATAAAATATTTGTTGGTGAGGCTAAAATTGCAGGTTTTGAACTTATCTAAAATTCTGATAATTTAATAAGTTTTTATAAGAACATTCTCGTGGTAATACTGACAATATTATTGTAATAAGAAGAAATTTTGTGTTACATTTTTAAAGTAATGATTTTCTTTGGGTCATAGTTCTCAACAATTTTCTAATATTTCTTTGATATGCTTTTCACAGGCGCTTTAACTATTTTGTACATCTGTTTGACTTGTTCACCGCTATACCGAGAGTTTGCATTCTCCGATACGTCAAATGCAAAGTTTTCCTGCTCATGTCATATCAGCGTTGCTGGGATTTAAATACTTATATTAATTTGCTTAAAGTTCATTGTTCTTTTTTGTGGTGAATTTTTTTATTAAAGTTTGAAAATCTTGAAATAAAACATATCTTTGCACATTTTTTTGACGTATGTTAAATTAGTTTTTGATTTAGATAATAAGAATAAGATATTCATTTTGAAATAATTTCTTATTCTAAAAGATCTTTATTCATATTAAAAACGAATCTGTAACTTAAATTAGGACAGGAATTTGGAAAACAATTTTTTCAGATTGAAAATTTAACATGATTCATCTCGAGAGTAAACTTTTTTACTAAAAAATTGTGCCTTTTCCATTGATGTATAAAAGAATGTTACAAATATTTTGCATATGGAAAGCATAACATATATTTCGTATATGTCAAACAATGTATTGCACATCGAATTTGAACTAGTAGATTTTTAGATATTTACCTATAAAAAAGGAAACAATAATATAAATGAGTGCAATATGAATACATGAAATACAAGTGTAGTTTATTTACACAATTGAATTAAAATACAAATATTTTTAATCATATATTATCCACTGTGTACTTATTTTAGTCTATTGTTTCAATGTATAATTTAAACAAATATTCAGTTAAGTATATATTTATCATGTAAATATCTTTCATTTTAAAATCGATTGTATGTATATCAGAATTTTGAATTTGACTGTTGCGAAAGTCGTGTGATATGTAGCTATCTTTTATTTAGATATAGCGAAATAAATCATACTTCATGGTACGGCCTTACACAGAAAAAATATAAACGAAACTGTAAAACGTTTATGTCAAAAGTTATTTGAGTCATTGAAAGATTTATTTATCTTTTTTTCTTGAATTTACAGATAAATTTGCTAATTTAATAGTTTACTTTACACACTAGTTACGTAATATAATGTTATTAGATTCAATAAATAGATTTTTCAAAGTTATATTTAAATTGAAGTTATTTCTTTATATGGGTACAAACGTAAAATAATAATTATAAAGTTTTTTTATTATTGATTGTAAAAATAAAAATAATAAAAATAGATTATTTATCATAATTCTATGTGAATTCGACATAAGAAAATTTAAATTTAAAGGAAAATAAGCGATTCGGAAAACACTTTTTGACATTATGAGAAAATATGCGTCTCAAAAATATTGGGATAAACTATTTTGATAAGAAGTTTTCGAAGAAATATTTATTCATAGTATTTTGAAATCAAAATTTTAGAACCAAATGTATATTTCAATTTTGAGTTGAAATGTGCATTTTTCGCAAAAATGATACGTTTTTTATAAGAAAACTAAAGATTGGATTAAAAACAAAATATCCTATATACCAAAACAAAACTTGTTTCAGAATAAATTATGTTCATTTGTCTTCTTGGCTTTTAAATGCGTTTTTTATTGTATAAAGTGAAACATTGAATTTGTCATTCTGAAATGAATTTTAGATTGCCTCTATATAATACTCTAATATCAAGGTGATAATAATATTATTTAATAATAATTTATTTATTTATATTATATATTATATTATATTTATTTATCGAGAATGATTTCATTATAATTAAAATCAAGTATTTCTTCATTTAAAATTTATACTCGTTAAATTAACGCCATCTATTAGATAATTTTTGACCTGATAATCGTTAGTAATTGAATTGGTGATGAATAATCCAAAAACCAATTTATCTAATCATGTAAAACATGTGAAAATTCAACATTTTGTCATTATACAATCTATCCAAACATAATTTATTGTATTACGTATTAGTTTCTGCTTATTTCAAATGATTTAGAACACAATATTGCCATTGTTCATTTATTTCAAAAGGGAATAATTAACAATTGCATCAAATAGACATTACTATGTATCGTAAAAGTTATTTTGTTAAGCTAAGTTTATTGTTATGATTATATCGAGTTTACATAGAATTGCCTGTATGTTAATAATAAACAATTTTTTCAATTGTAATTTTCAGTTACCGTTCATCTCTTCCAATTACGATGAATTAGATATTATATTCGAAAATGTAACATTAACAATAGAATAAAATTTACAGTACTAAATCTGGAATCTCATAATAAGTTTGCAGTTTCTAAAACGTTATTGATAATTTCCTATACTTCAATCACGATGAACTGTTTTTAGGAACAATAAATTTCGTATTACTTTTTAATAAAAATAAAGTAATTTTTTATGCATTTTTAAAGGAAAAGCAAAAAACTTCAATAGCGAATCGTTATTTTTTATAGACATATATGGATAATATTCTATTGAGATGATGTAATTTTCACATATAACGTTCAATGAAATAAAATTGTGTTTCGCTTGGTTCAAAGATATTAAGTTTATTCGAAACAGACGTACAAAGTTACATTTTCACTTAATTTAGTTTACGGTCGTTTTCTTTGATAACTTTATAATTTGTGTTTCTTAAGCTTCAAAAGCCATTGTACATTTGAAACTGAATAATTTCTCTGGAAGTTCGATATATTATTGCGGCACTGAAATCGAAGCTTTTTTGAACATATACGTTTCATATAAAAAAAGTATCACTGCAATTTGAAATAATTTAAATTTTAATGTCTTGATACATGGAAATTCAATTTAGATTTTAATATATTTTACGATATAAAATTTACTAGAAAAATATACATGCAATTAATATACCTAATTAAATTCATTAATTTAGTGAAATCAATCATTTTTTATAAAAATAATGCTACAGTTTGAAATCAATTTCGATTTAATGTTCTTTAACGTATTAGCTATAAGAATTTTAGTTAGTTTATAGCTATATACTATATACCTATAATTTTATAGAAATGGCAACAATGAATTTTATACTATATATTTTACAAATTTAACCAAGATAATTGATACGTTTTTTATAATCGAATCCAAAAAACTGATTAATTTAATTTGTTTTATTATTATTTAATTATGCCATTTTTATAATTAATATGTAAAATTAAATTCAGATAGTTTAAATTCAGATTAAATAAATTTTCTCCAAAAATATCCTTTGAAAATTGTGTCGATTGTGTTGACAAATGGAATCGATTTTTTAAACCGATTTCATTTTAAGGCAAACAAACTTGATTTACGTCTAAACTTTGTTTGTCCTCAAACAATTTTTTTCGAGATTAGTAAATAAAAAAAGGTAACTAAATGTATGAAATTGTAAAAAGAATAAATTGATATATAATCATTAAATTAAACATTTTAAAATTCCCTCTTAAATACTTATAAATACAAAAAGTAATTAATGAATTCCATATCATT
>JABFQD010004477.1:0-11751 GCA_022817045.1 Psix sp. ZL-2020
AACTTGAAACTTTTTTAAATATACATATATTAAATAACTTCTGCTAAGAAACAACATTATTTTCGAAAAATACTGATTGAATTAAAATTGAAATATATACAGTAATTATCTGTATTAAAATGAACAAAATGTATTATAATATTTGTCTCACAAAACTTATGAGAAAAAATAGTTAAGAGACTGCAGATGAACATAATATTCTATTAAACAATTACTTCAAGAGCACTAGTCTTATAAAAATATATATTATATAATGTATACTGAAAAATCAATACAGAATCCAGATTTGAAAAATGTTTCTATAAAAAAACAAACATATTAGAAACGCTATATTTTGAAATAATTACTAAGCAGTAATTACTTATTGTATAAGGACAAGTAAAATTTTATAATTTAAACGAAACTACAATAATTTCTCATATATTCTAATTTACTATACCGGAAATTTGAATGCAAATATCTTAATCATACCTGACTGATTTGATGCAAGATATATTATTGTTTAATATTTAAACTATATATTTATAGTCTATCTCGATATACTTTTTATAAATATTATATAAACTCAAAATACAAACAAATAATTGGAATTTTCTAATTTTTAAAACTAAAACATTCAGATTTTACTTGTTAAAAACGAATTTTAATAATAACTAAAATTTTTAAAAATTAAATAAAAATGAATTTTAATACTTAGTATTTTATTACACAAAGAAGTTAATTAAATGATTTAAAACGGCAATTAATATTAAATAAATAACTTGCAGGAAAATGTAAATTTCTCTAATTTCATTTTAGAAATATATTTTATCTTTATCAATAATATAAACTTAATCACATTTTTACATTATCTCATTATCAATTATTTCAGATTCTAAATCAATCTTACAATATATTTAATAAAATCTTATAACCTTGTATTTTTAGTTATACTTTATCTCAGCATTAATTGTTTCAAATTATTTTTAATGCAATATATTATTTGTATATTGATGAAATGTACGAGAAAATTACTATTATTGTGAACAAATATCATTAGAATAAGAAATATTATTACTGTGACGATACAGGTGTAAATATATAGGTTATATAGATTTATAAATATGTAGAACTTTTATTGATTTTAATTTCTAATTACTATATTTCTGTCACAAAAAAGTGCATTTTTGTTTTTATATTATTTTTATATCTTATAAAAAAGAGAATAAGGTAAATGCACTGAATATTGGACATGTTAGTGATTTCAGACGTGGTATACATATCATTGAATATCCTGTATTTTCAAGTGCCTGATAACAGGTATATTTTTATTAAACTTTTTTCCAGCATTAAAAACTCATACAATTTTTCAACACATTTTAATAGCGTATATTGTTATCAACCAAGAAATATAAATTATTCATAATTTTACAATTTCTCGCTTATAAATATACATTTATTGATTAATTATCTCAAATAGAACTCAGACATTTTAATTGTGACTGTCGACGTTTCAATACTTGGTAGTATTTTTAAATACTACGTCTCGTTCGGAATTTTTTGTGTAAATTTTTATTTCTAATAGATTATTGTAGTTGCAAAATTTTGTTAAAAAAACATCATCATTAATTTGATTGACAAATCATTTTATATTTTATGATTTATATTCAAATAAAATATGAAGCAAGGAATAATAAGATTTTAGGTCAATACTAAAAATGGAAAATATATAACGATTTTAGAACGACTTGTACATAATATAATACTTGCAATGTATTTTGAAACAAAATATTTAAAATTACACCATGAATTAAACGAAAGAAAACACTTTAAATTTAAAGTTTCTTTTATTTTAATGATAAATAATAGTTAACATATGAAACAGAAAATACCTTTTAATTTTAGCAAAATTCCCAGTGTGTACTGTTAAAAAACCAAAAACTCGTCAATCGTAATATTAAATACTAAAAATAATTACTTTATTAATGAAAAATCTAAAGAAATACAATAGAACTTAAAAAATTAGTAATAAAAATAAAATATCAATCTTACAAAGGCGAAAAATGCATTAAAATCATTAGTGAAAATTTATTTATCTATAACAAATACAATTTTTATTTTTTATCCAGATAAAATATATGGAATCAATTCGATCTAGAAAAATTGTATGAAATGTAAATTTACTTCGTGATTAAATAAACCTATCAAAAATAATTTATAACTCTATAAATAAGTCTATCACTATATTTACTTCTTATATCGTTAATTGTGTCTTTTAAACATTACTTGAAAAAAAAATTTCTAAGTATAAAAAATCAATTTACATATCTTGACAATTTTTAATGATATCAATAAATAATTATAATTATGATATCAAAATTTAATGTGTGCGACCACATTGTAAATAAATGTAATTGTAAAATTAACAATTATTTTTGATAGGATTATGTCACCATAACAACAAGTTTTTTATTCCATATAGTTTTATTGGCTCTATTTACATGATTTCACATCTTTTATCTGGAAAGTATGTATAAATTGTGTTTGGTATAGTCATACTGACACTGATTTGGTCACAATCGACGGACTTAAATTAACTTTAAAAGCATTGACGATGACATTCTGATGTTGTGATACGATCTGGACAGGAATTAGAAAACCGAACTCCCATTTCGTATAAATTTTAATAATATATTTTTATTTGTGAAGATCTAAATATTTTCTTAAATTTTATATTAGTCGGAAATAAAATGTATCGTTATAAGTGGTATTACACTTCTTGCTTAGCCAAAGGGGCGTCCTTCTTCTCTTCCGTTACGGGTTCTTTCTTATCTTCGGTAGAGTGTTCTTCGGTATCTTTTTTCGATGCGACCTGAGAAAAAAAGAACAATTAGTTTTTAATTCATCTCCTAATTCAAATAAAAACAATTTCCTATTAGTTTTAGTTAGAATTTGATAATATATATTTCCATTATAAAATCTATTATATACCTCTTCTTTGCTAGCTTCGTCGAAATTTTCAACCAAGTCTGGCACTTCATCGTCTTCTTCAACAGCAGTTTTGCCTACTCCAGTGCCTGCAACGGAGCTGGCAAGACGCTTCAATTGAGTCAAACCTTCAGGTCCGAGCTGACTCAAAATGCCCGGAAGCATATCTGTAATCTGTTTATTTTCACCATGTCCGGTGATAGCAAAAGTGTTTGCTGGAAGACTAGCCTGAGCCTTCGGATTATTGAAATGAATTACTGTGCCATCATCTTTGATCATGTTCACTTCTTCGATGCCAGGAATTGTATTCACAGACAACTTTTTTAGTGAACTCTGCAACTTTTTGTCATCGGTAGCCGCAGTAGCGTGCACAACCTAAAACATAAAATAATTTTTCACATGTTATTTGAAATTGCTTTATATTTCAAGCCCTGAACTAACTTTGTAAAAATGATAGCTAAATTATTTTTATTGGTGTTTTTAAACATTTATTTATGACGAACTTATGTACTTATTTCTATCCATTCTAACTAGTTTGATTTATTTTAATAAAGAAAAAATAAAAAAAATAAAATTGAAACAATTAATACATAAAAAAACAAATATTTAATAGATCATCTAATTACCGATTGTTTTAATTAATTACCTTTACAACAAACTCTATTATTTTAAAAATAGTCAAATCATTGCTTTATAATGTCTTAACAATCCCTATACAATAAAAAAGTAAAGGTTCAAAGTAAAGTAAGTTTTCATCACGTTTTCCAATTACCTTAACAAAAGATACACAAAAAGGTGAAAAAAAAACTAAAAAAAAAAAGAAGTTATCAATGAAAACTAGGCAACAAAGAAAATGAATGGCCTATGAATTAATCCACTATAATATATCAAGATCTAAAAATATAATTTGAACCAATGTTTCAAGCAACGCTTAATAATTATGGAACGCATCGTTTTTCCTCTAGGACCTCGTTTCTAAAAAAGGCATTAAAAATAAACGCTCCACGGGACTTTCACGAGGCTCCGAAAAGTCTGAAAAATCCACATGGAGCGCTGCGAACACAAAAGAGCGCTCGTAAATGTGAGAGCACGGCTCCAAAAATAACTAGTGCAAAAGAAAAGAAAAGACGCGCTAAACTAAAAGAAGCCCGTGCAAAATTGCCCGAAGAAATGAGCCGCTTGGCGGCGCGAGATCCAATCAATGTTTGCCCGCTCTAATCAAACAAATCGACGCTGGCAATCAAGCGCGCCGTAAATGCGCGTTTGAAGGTTATGATCTTATTTTACAGCCTACGATGAAACCAGCACTCAATTTCCCAACAGTGAAAATAAATTTCCAAAATATTTTCACCAAATAAGTAAAAATTTGAAATCTAATTTAATGACAAATAATTTTGAATAATTTCTAATTTTGAAAATTGTTAAAATTGTATATGAAATCGAGCAATCGAAAAAGCGAATAAACTAGTAAGCGCATAAATATGTAGGAATGAGATAAAAAAGTAATAAATAATAGATAAAGTTAAAGTGAAGGAATGAAGAGATGAAACAAAGAACGGCCATGGACTAGAAACATGTAAATTACCTTCTTCTTGCGACGGGGTGTTCCTTTGCCTCCGATGCGCACTTGAGATTGTAATTTTTTTAATTTCTCAGGATTCATGCTGCCCTGCGGTTAATACGTGACTGACGGCTAAAAGTGTGCGGATAACGCAAGTATCGGACTGGCGTTCAACTTACTCCCGACGATTCACACTGTTCATCGGCGGCCGGTAGATCCGCACGTGCTATCTATTATTTGCAAGAATGAGAAAATGGAAGCTCGACACCACGTTGACTGCGCGAGTCAAAAGCCGCGCTCCCAGTCTCTTTCCGCCTGCGCACGCGCTTCTAGTCCATTTCCGCTTTTGACACAATTTTTTAATCATCGATTTACTCTTGAATTATAATTGTTTTAAGCACAAAAGGCTTCTTTAATTGTAACTTATTTTTCTACGTTTTTTATTTCTTTTATATTTTTCACTTAGCAATTTAAGGTTTAATTGTGAAAAATCTAATCAATAAAGAATTATGATCGAATTTTAGTGTCAAAGAGTTGATAAATTTATAAGAAATTTCATTGTTGCATAGTTTTTGAAGTCAAATATTATTTGTTTCATAGCTCCAAAATTACAACTAGTTTGACTCTGGTAGTCGTGACACTGCAACCATTTCAGTTCATGTTTAATAAATGATTTTGAAACAATGAATTTTTTTACAACATTGTTAGTTAAATTTCAACTTTAATAAAACAAAATTGCGTTATTAATATAATAATTTCTCAGAATCATAAGAACAATGATTATTTATGAGTTCGTATATAAGGTTTAATTTAAATTTCCGCTTTTTAAGCTGAAGTGGGGGAGGTAATAATGGGAGAAAAATGGCAGATTTAAAAGCAGCGCCGCCTGCTAGAAAATTATGTACGACTTTAAAGCGCGATTTTCAAAATTCCACGAAAACAGAAACGACAAATTTTATATTTTTAATACACATTTACTGTTTAACAATCACACCGCAACTGAAATCATAAAAAGAAATCAAATAAAAGAATAATCTTTATCAAATCAATATTATATCATACTAAAAAACAATAAATTATTTAAAAATACAATAATTCAAAATAAGTAATTGATATAATTACATATAATTATTAATATAAAAATAAATATGTATACATCATTAAACATAATAAGAAGAATAAAAATAATAAATTAATATCACAATCTCGCTCCATTTTATTTCAACAAAATTATTCTGACAATAGAAAAAAATTAAGTTTAATAATAATGAATACATTTTTATTGAAAAACATCAATTTATGTGATCAAATTTCCAAAAATATTTTCTCTGCACATCATCATTAAAACACTTTAAACTCAAAAATAGTGCCAAAAAGGAACACATTAGCGCTGTCGTCGACTTCCGTTATAATTCGCGCGCCCATCACAGAGTGTTCCCTGATTCAAAGGTCACACAGCACCGATCGGTTGGTGTGTCGGTGTACGAATTTTCTTAAGGGAAACGCATAATTGTAGAGGCCCCATTGTACCTCGTATCGTCGTCGCATCATTACCCGAGAAGCAGTTGTCGAGTCAACCAGCACACTATCTCAGGTAAAAAGCAAGCGATTGGGCACCGCCGGCCCGGACGCGCGCGTCTGTTATTTACGAAACGCGGCGTTCCGCACGTGGTCTGCGTCGTTCATCCCGCCATGGCCTGGCACGGTTGAGCTGAGCCGCGCCATTGCATTATTACTTGGCTCTTAATAATGCAGCATTGTTGCGGTAACCACGCGCGGCGACTCACCCTTGCCGTCGCCGTTGCCGCGAAAAGCTGCGTCGCGCGGCGTCACTCGGATGCCATTTTCGCGGACCGTGACGCGCACGCGAAAATGTCGCGGCTGCCTCGTTACTCGAGTTTCTTTTCGTCCTCCTTACACGCGTTTCCGGTTCGAACATGACGCATTATTGTGAATTTCCAAATCGGAGCATTTTTTTCATGTAATTTCATTTATTTTCGCCCTTTTTTATTATTCTTACTTCAATTCGATACCGATGGGGAGGGGATGAGCGTGTGTTGGTGCACGCTTGCGGGTGCTGTTGTGTAAGGAGTCAGCACGAATTCCGTCGACTAACACGTGTTCCGTGGAATTTGTCTTATTTCGTTTCTTTTGTGCTCTTTTCCTTTACCAAATTTAATAATAATTTATTCATTAGAATAATCGATTTTTTTGAAACAAAGTTTTGTAAGAATTATACTCGAATATTGATATTTAGCGGCTTTGACGAGAAGCATCATTTTGAGGAGCACATTTTTGTGCGTTGAAAATATTTGTCGTAATGTTGAAAGAAAGTTAACGAAGCTATGCTGGCCAGCATGTTATTATTTTACATGAGTCACTCGTGTTAAATTTTTTTGCCTCTACCGCGTTTGGCTTTATCTCGCCATTTTTATGCACCGATTACATTCTCTAATGCATTAGAAACCGAGTTCAATTTTGTTTTGCATGATATTTGCGTTTGATTTATCAGTGAAAAGTATGACTGTCGTTTCTTCGCTGAACTCACGAGGCGCAGCTCATTTTTTATAAATAGTTAATCATTTATTGCTATGTTTATTGTATATCCTTTTTTTCTTCATTTTCTTTATTGACGACAAAAAACGAGTAAAAAAATGGAGTATTTATATTTTTTCACAATTAAACAATACTCAATTTACATAAATACGTGTTTAATTTGTAAAATGAAAGTTGAAATTATTTTCATTTTCAAAGCGAGCATTTCAGCCATTTTAAAACGCCTAAGAATATCGTTATTTGAAAACATTTTTGTCTAATAGTTTTATTTCATTATCTTTATCAGTAACTTAAATAAAGCCTTTTTATCAGTATTCAACGATAATATATGAAAGAGTCAGAATTACTTATAATTAAACAAAGTTTTTTCATGACAAAAATGTGCTATTTCAAAATTTCATGTCTGTCATTTGAATAATTATTTATACCAAAAATCCATTTACTCTCTCAATTACTATATTTTTTGTAAAAAATACTACGTAAACATGTTTATTTTGAATATTTGAAAGCCATATATAAAAGAAGTCATATAAATACTGAGAGACGAAAAGTGTTTCTTTGATTTTTATTTCGAAAAATCTAACAATTAAATGGCTTGTTTGCAGATTCATTATGAGTTCAAGCACGTGTTACAAATGCAACCGTACAGGTCACTTCGCCAGAGACTGCCCACATGCTGGTGGTGCCGGTGGCGGCCGAGTAGATCGCGGACGTGACCGCGATGGTGGTTTTGGACGTCATGAGAAATGCTTTAAGTGTAATCAATTCGGGCATTTTGCTCGTGAATGCAAAGAAGATCAAGATCGTTGCTACCGATGTGACGGTGTTGGTCACATCGCCAAGGAATGTCAACAGGTCAGTTCAGTAATAGACTGTTTCACAAAATCAAATTAAAAGACACTAATTACCTCAGCTTTTAAAATTGTACATTTTCTAAAACATTTATTATATACAAATTTGTTTATCAACCATTTATCGATACATCCTATTTTCTTTGTATTTATTTCGAATGAAAAAAAAAAAATGTTTATATTTGCTTTCATATGAAGAGTAAATAGTTGGTTGGATGAATTTAATATTAAAAAAATGAAATTTCAGGGCCCTGAACAAAGCTGTTACAATTGTAGCAAACCAGGACACATAGCGCGCAGTTGCCCGGAGGGTGGTAACGATTTTGGTCGGCCACAAAGCTGCTACACATGCAAAAAGGCTGGTCACATTGCCCGCAATTGTCCAGAAGGTGGCAAAGTTTGTTACATTTGTCACAAATCTGGCCACATAAGCCGCGAGTGTGACCAAGATGAAAGGAAGTAGGAAAGCACCGGGATCCATGCGCTTGCTTAAAATTAAGCCGTTTGCCAAGGTACAAGATACTGCCGAGAATTGTATCTCGACAGACTTGTGCCCGTGGACAACTATGTCTCGTTAATTGGCGTATAGTCGCTGAAAATGTGTTTCACAATAGTCATTCGGATTTCCATCTCTCCATATCCAAGTGTCCTAAATTACTCCTATTATTATTGTTCCGAAATACACTTTCTCCCATAACCTAACTCAACTTCCCTTCCCTTTCCTGAATCCCCTGAATCCACTGTTGTTCTCTTCGCAAAGATTTTTGTGCGTCTCTCAAGATGTCTAGTTATTTTACTTATATTCATAATAATTACTTTGTTCGTATACAAACACAAGACACTGTGTTTTTACACGCGAATCACGTACACTAATACAAGCACGTGTACACACGTACAATTGAAAACGACAAGAAAAGTGAGAAAAAGAAACAAATAGTAACATTCGACTGTACTCGCAAATGACTATAAATGTTTAAAGAGATGCACTGTGAATGTTCGATTACGGTCACGTTCACAGCACCGAAAGTTTGACGCCTGAAATGAATTGATCGTCGGTTCGGTATTCCTCAAGATGCGATGTAATCATTGAATAATTGTTCACTTTGGTCACTTTTATTTTTCCGGACATATTAGAATGCGCGATTATTCGCCATGTGTGCGACATCTGTGAATGTGAAATAACTAAGAGCACAATTTCACACCTCTCTCAACCGGAAAAAACTTTATAGAATCATTTGCGCATCGATCTACGTTATATTGCATTTTGAATTGATTGTTCGGCTACTTTGTATTTGAAATTACATGACACGGTGGAACAGATATTGAATTGTGATTAAAGAACGTTTCAGGCGCTACGACTGAACTGAAATTAGTGGTGTATGTTGACTTTTCCATTAACTAACGCGTCGGGCGGAAAGATGTAAAAACGACGGAATGAGAGCAAATTTTTAAACAAATAAATGATAACAAACTGATGGAGACGACATTACGAGCACAATGGGTTCCCTACGAAACTCCCAGCGGCCAGCAACAACGATTGCGATTGATACTTATTTGCTGAGTTAAGAAATTCACACTTTCGGGATCGCGAACTTTTTTTACTGGCCGATAAACAGCTTTTTTATCATGATGATGATATATAGCATGTACGTGTGTGTATATATATAAGCGATACGTGTATAATTGTAAAATTATATCTGTACAAACATACAAGCATCCTATGTATAATAGTCATGATCGACAACATTACTAACCGGACCTTGATCATCAATCATCGCATTATCATTCTCATTTATCGATCGTTCTCGCTGCTGTGTTTTCCGAAGAGCTCATTACGTCATTATACACGATTATTATTTTGTTTGTCAACGACGATGCAATTGGTCTGCATTGATCAATCTCACCCAGAAACATTCTACTACTAACAAATACAAAACAGATACACGAGAAATTAACGTAAACTTATATATAATTATTGAATGATGAATAATTTTAACGGTGTGGATAAACAAAAACAAAGGAAGAAAAGAAAAGAAAACGTCAAAGTTGAACTTTGCACTGTAAAAAGTTAGTTATACTCTGGTCGTTGCTGGTGACTCATAATAATCGTGCGATTTAGTTCCGACTTTAGAAACGAACGAATGGCTGATGATACCATAAGTTTACAATCTCACGTAAAGGAACGTTTGTATTGCATTTATACTTATATGCGAAATTTGTACATATTTTTTGGCGCTTCTGTCCCCTTTTTATATATACATACTTGCGTAAGGATTTTTGTACGAAAATAACGTAAAACAGCGAGAAAGAAAGAGAGAGATAAAAAAGGAAACACGAGGAAAACATGAATTATAACGACGTCCGAACGGAGCTAATTTTAGTAACAATTATTAACCGAGTAACCACGTGGTTGAATCATACAAAAATGCGATGAGGTCAATGCGCGCGTTGTGAATAAACTCGCCTCGTCGCAGCTTGTTTAATATAATTATCATCGAGAACGGCTTTTTTCCATCAATTTCTTATTCATTCGACCTACAGCAGGATAACTTTTGATACGAATTATACGAGTATTTTGTACAAGTTCTCAGTTGTATGCAACGCACAGGCGTTGCACACACACACGCGCGCCGTTGTCCTGGATCCGACATCGAATTCGAGTTTTATAGTTTAACCAGCAGCGACAACGTGTAAATCGTCCAGAAAACAGGTGTATGTCATTCGGTACAGCGAGAGCAAAACGACATTCATATAAACTGTATGCAGAACAAACGAAATTATTGAGAAAGACAAGCATGTTTGTGTTCGCACATTACTTGCAACGCGAGTTTTGCGGCTATTTTATACATTTGATTCGCGGAGACCTGGTCTCGCACTACAGTTTGGTGGTGTTTTTATCACGCGTTTGTATTTGACTAACACCGATTTGAATGACCTGGCTTTTTCATTTCCTTCAGTAATCATAATTCTATTGATAATAATAATCGCGGTCTTTAACTGTCGGCAAACGCGCTATCTCGTGATAGAAATAGATCCCAAAGCATTTATCTTTTTTGGTGTATCTTTTTGCCTGTGAGTTTCATTTTTTTCTTTTTTGTTTTCTTTCTTTTTACGTTTGTTTTTCCTCTTCTCTTTTTGTTGTTGACTAATTATAGTTAACGAGATTGGAATAGAAATAACGGACGGCGTATCACTTGTGTAACCAGGACGATATCGTAGACAGATAACGAGAAGCGAGATGGCGCGTTCATGGTGCACAAAACTTAATGAATAAACAATTCATTTCGAGTATTCGCGTTTTTGCCAACATCTTAAAACTTGCCGCTAATGTAATGCTGAGACCGTTGTAAGTGTATTATTGAATTAAGGTGTGCCCAACCAAGGCTCGATTTGTATTAACTGTCTATCGATATGGAAAGAATGAGATAAGAAGAGGACAAAGAGAAAATAAGTTACAATGTAATAAAGGAGTATGGAATTTTTCAAGTTATGTTTTTAAACTGAATTTTTGAAATAGATTGTGTACGGAGAGGTAAACAATTGTATTTATTTCTCCCTCCCCCTTTTTAAACATATCAATAGTTTATAAGAAATAAATTATTTTTTTAAATATTTCATTTAAAAACTTTTTTTTGTTTTTTTCATTTATAAATATAACAATAATTTTCTGTATCACTTACTGAAAATTCAAATTATATAATAATGTTTATGCAAATTAATAAATTACTAAAATGAGTTGAAAGAAATAGTTGCTAAATAAATATGTGCATTAAAAAAAAATTATGCCAATTTAAATTGGCATTTATTTCAATTGTT
>JABFQD010004478.1:0-11750 GCA_022817045.1 Psix sp. ZL-2020
CGTATCAACAAACTTAAATAACAGTGTTAGTATTATTATACAAATTTATCTCTATTTCTAAAAAACATTTTATTGATAATATATTAGTTTAATTTTTACTTCACCATTCAATTTTATTGAAGTCTAACGTTAAGTTTTTTATTTGTAACTATAGTTTATATATTAATAGACTAATACAAATTACTATAAATGCTATAAATAATTTTGACTTAAAAATTGTAAATTTTCATTGATAAGATAATTTAGACTAATAATAATTTGACCAATTATATTCACATATGAACTACCTTAAAATACCAATATTCATACATATATATACTATTATATCATTATATTTTGTTATGTTACAAACCAATCTTCGAATTTTTATTGACTTAATATAGATTGTATTCATTTACTAACATTTTATAAACTACTATTTTACTTTCATTAAAGTCAATAAATAATGTCAGAGTTTGATGTTCCGTAGAACATGGGAATATTCTAAGTGAAAATACCTTTTATAATATATTCTATGAAATACTTTCTGTATTCCACTTTATTATATAGTTACTTCAACAAACTATCAAATCTCTAACGGTCCACTGGTTACTTAACGCTTAGCAATTGTGACAAAATACACGTTACACTATCCAAATAAAGCGTTCAAGCAAATTACACTATTCTGAGTAGTAAACTCTCCACCTTTCAAATTGTAGTGTTCATTCAGAAAAACTTTGAACCATTTAGAACATGCGACTCGTGAAACGTTAAGTCAAATAAAACTTAATTCCATTCACTAAAAAGTCTGTATCAAATTCATTTAGTAAATTTAACTAATGAAACCCTCCTCTCAGTGTAATAAAACACTTTTGTTATTACGCAAAAACTTCCATTCCGGATTTGGATAATGTGAATAAAAGTTCATTATTTGATCCACTCGGTCTGACATATTTTAGTGCAATGAATGTGTATTTTGTATCAAAACAAAATCTTGTTGAATGTTAAAATATTTGTTGCCTCAGATCAGTGCAAATAATTGAGACTTAAGAACTCAATTTTGAGAGCATACAGACCCATATATATCTGCGCTGTAAGTATAATCTTAACCATAAGTACTATGGCCATTTTTTCATAGTGAAAAATTATATCTCAAATTCATGTGCCTGTTTTGCATCTCTCACTTTAAGCAAGTTGATAAAAACTGGATAGAGAAACATAAAACGAACGCATCAGTTGTTCATAGTAATATCGTTAATTAGATCAGAAATTCTTGATCTCGTAAAATATGAAGTATTACGTTAGCATTAGAATGTTGCATTACATAGACCTGAAGATGACTATAAATAATCACAGTTTTCCGTCATGCGAATCTGATTGATTTTGTTTGATTTACTTCTTCGACTAGCAATCTTTAATAACTAACATCATGAAATCCGTAAAAACTCAACTTGATTAACCAATGATCAGTACTGTCAAAGTTATAGAAATAAATAGCAATCTTTGATGGGAAAGCGGTCAATACGAGCATTCAGCTATCACTTTCTTGAGTTTCAAGATCTTAATCTAGCAAAGAGTAATAGCAATTTACTTGGATAATTTGAACGTAAAAACTGTTGAGTCAAATATCAAGAGTGCAATCTCCAGGGCCATTCTGTCACGAGTTTGATATTTCTCCGATCAGGTTTGAGACAAAAAATAATGCTCGCGACGAAGAAAAAGGTCGAAGAGCGTAGCAATTATCGTGATAATGCAAAAATAGTTTTGGCGAACCGGTAATTTTTGAGTTTGCAGTGCAGCTGCGTAATACTACCATTACTAACGTCATGTCACGGACCACCACCAGTCTCGACTTCCGCCTCGTCGAAGCATATAGTGTTATACACTTCCTCACGTTTCTCAGATTCTCTCAGTCGCACTGGAGCCACGTGCGTGCTCGGTTAATGCTCCAGCGACTTTCATCGGCCAAACAGAAAAGCTTCACCAATTTACCATAAACCAACAAACTGTGATACTTATATGATTAATTCGTTTATAAATAATTGCGTAACTCAGTTTTTTAGTAAGAACTTTAAAATACGATTATATCATTTTAATCACTGATAAGATGTGAATTGGAAGTGATTAGTACGACATTGTGAATTCTCTTGTGATACGATGTGAGATGTTTAGTAAGGTCTGTCAGTATGCAAATTTTGAGATATGAAGTGCAGATTGAAAACGGACTGGAGGACCAAGGAAAGTGAGGATTGTCAAGTATAAACTTTCGGACAAGCAGAATGAGACAAGATACAAAAAAGCGTTGATAGAATCTCAAGTGACTTTGTGTTGTGGTCCCTGTGGATGGTCCTAGGATTTATTTCGCGGTGGCAGAGTATACTTAGAAATCTTGCAGAACATTGAGATTATCGTTTTCGAGGTACGTCAGCCTTTCTCAAAAGACGTTCTCACGCTACATTGGGCTTGTGACAAGTTCGGCTCCTAAAAATAATCGGAACTTATTATTTCGTGTTTTTTACTTTGTTTGCATGTCCTCTTATTCAAATAGCCAGTTGAAATCCAAAATCAAAGCTTTACCATTAAAACACAGTCTTCGGATGAATTATTTTGACATCTGTTCTTCACGAATATGTATATTTTTAACGCTTCAATTCATTTCATCCTTTCAATCGTTTAGAAATGTGTAACTCCATTTTGAATGTTATATTCGATATCTGTATGATCTTTTTATCGGGAGAAAGACGTTTTTGTATCACGTCTATTTTATTATTCTTTTTAAGCTCATGCGGTAATAAAAACTTTGAACAATGAAAATCGCGCAAACAATTTCACGATTGTCAAGTAAAAACGATTAAATCGGCATTGAATTCAATCGCAGAAACGTTTTTCATTCAATTAAGGCAAAATGATTTTGATCTCTGTCTACACTTAATTTGCAATGCGACTCGAACACTTGTAAACTAAGCTGATATTATTTCAGCCGAGTCAGTCTCAAGAGCATAGATGTACACACAAGTTTACAGGTGAAAGACATAATATATATTTATTTCAAGAGTGATAAATAAAGCAGAACCACATACGCGTATACTATATATAGTACTAATGCGATGACAGTACATTTATGTTCTAACAGTCTAAAATATCTTCTCATCTTTTCCAGCATATTAGATGACATTTCAAGCCGACATTAAAAGTGCGATACAAAAATACTTTGTCAATTCCAATACATTTGAAAAGTGTTTGAAAAAAAGCTGAGACATGTTTGAATTTGGAAAGTAGTTTGGGCATCAATTTTAGCACTTTAAACGGGATAAACAATAATATTTGTGATTCATTTGAATGTGTTTATGTAAAACAGATATTGGGATGCAAGCAGCAGCATACAATCGTAGATTTAAAGGTTTTCTTGGTTGCACATAAACCTCTGAAAACGCGTCTACGCACGGCAGCGTTCTGTCATATGTAAATTATATGCGTATTGTAAATGGCCGGCTACACGGCGGATACTCGCAATTTATTTCTCTTATTTGCGACAAGCTTTAGCGTTATTTAATTCACTTTGCTCAATTGCATACAATAAAACGGCCTGTCCACACTCTCAAACAGAAGGCGACGTGGTCGAAAGAATTAATCTTACTTTTCACGCATCAATTAAGCAAGTCTCGTGATAAATGATTCTACAAAACGTTCATGGCAGAGTGTAGTGTTTCAGATTGAAAGGGCTAAACTGGCCGGATCGCATTAGAAAGTTTCTTATTTTCAAATTGATTTATATCTCAAGGAGTTAGCATGTTTAAGTGACAGTCACGTGAAACTTTAGAGTCATCATTTATCAGAAGCAACAACTTTTTTCCATCGACTTTTCGACTGTTTATCACCACATTATGCGACAGTAGAGTCAACCTGACATTGTTCGTACTAGACAAACACATTTTCTGTGACTTTTATTGCTGACGATCAAACACGCGTTTCAAAATTCGCGCCCATTTTGCGTCGCCAGTCCGTGGCGGAAATCTGCCTGCAAATATAATTTACGTTGGGAAATCGCCAGCGAGTTGGAAATTAACTCAAATCTTGCGTTTCGTTTAGGTTCTCCAGCGACGATTTTGCGAGCCGTTGGTGAAATTGGTTAAGCCGGAGTACGTATTTATAGATTCGTGTTGGACAAGCGAGAGTATCAAGAGCGACGTGAGTTGAGTGTCGAGGGCGCGCCTTTTGCGAAGACGTCGCGCGCCCGACCATGAGGCGATGCGTCTGCGACGCCAGGAGGATGCTTCTGCCTCGATTTCGACGTCTTCAAACCGCACCCGCAGCGGAAAGATGATCCCGACTTGTCTCGCCTGCGTTTTTAAATTTGGCATCCTATTGCTCACGATCATTGGCCCCGCAATATGCGAGCATCGACACAGGGTAAGTTGCATTTTTATCCACAATTATAACGTTTGCACGACTAACAACTGAAACGAATGTCCTAACACAAAAATGACAATGACAATGTTTGACAAGAAAGTGACAATGAAACGTGTTACATCGATTAGTATTTTGGTGAATTTGTAAATGTCGTTTAATCGGAAAATATATTCCAACTGCGTGAAATTTCGGATGAATTTGTTCGATTGGTTTTGTTGCAAGTTTGTGTTTGTTCTTTTGCGACAAGCAAATTGGTAAAAATAAATAATTGGAGTGAGAATTGAAAATTTGGGTATAAAAGGGCTGGTAAATAGGGTACGGTTGTTTCGTCGATTAAAATTAATGCTCGATCTCGGGTCAGTCACTAAGCTACCAACTCAATTTGAGAGCAAATTGGAGATAGCCCTTTTTAGTTGCACATGAGGTAATGATTACTATAATTTGCTTTCGTGACTATCCTTAGTTTCTGTCAATTACACACTGCACCTCACGATCTAATGGTCTGACTGTATAAAGACACTCTGCGTATGGTTAAAAAATATTACTATAATAACACACCAGCAACCACTAAACATCCGTCCTTGGAGATGAGTGCCTCTTACAAGTGCTCGTTACCATCGGTTACTTATTAAATGTGAAGCATTCCAGTCAAATTGTTTATGCTGTGAAAATGAAATAATTCCTCGAGGTAAAAAAGCGAAATCGGAAATAGCGTATTTATTTGTCCAGCGACTTTGCTATTCAGCTCATAACTTGGCCAAACGTGAGTTACAATATTATGACAATGTTAAGCCATATACGTTATGACATCGCGTGGCTAATGTTACGCACTGCATACCAAACTTCGCTAGATGAGCGGACACATGTTTTCTGTCGCGAATCACTAGCGTCTGCGCATGAGCGGTGAATCACTAAGCTCATTGTAATCAATTTCCGTCGATTACGAAACTTTACAAATGGTTCTGCGGAAAAAAGTTAATGGCCGTCGCGATTTCTTTTTTGCGAGCTCCATCTACCTGGCTCCTTAATTATTATTTGAAATCAGGGCATGAGACGAAATTGAGTTGCCAAAATGAACCTTTCAAAAATAATTACAGTTATAACACTCGTGGTGTTTTCTCCCCGAGCATCTCCGTCTCCGCATTATGCATAAGTAAACCATTTTTGACCACAATCAGCGAGCTTATCGTTCGGCGTTCCCCGGAGTGCAACCTTCGGCCTATAATTACGTCATAGCCCCGATTACCGCGTCCAATCCGAATCATCGTCATTACGATGATTATGATTCATTCTATCGAAAGTGTCGAGTGTCCCGTAAGTACGTTTACTAGCACGTTACACGTGTCGTTTCCTAAGGGCGTAACACAATACGCACAGAGGCAGCCACTTTTTCGAACGGCAAACCGGCTCTTCGTGTTTAGCAACCCGAGATACGGACCCGAGAATACTCTGCGCCGATAGCGCTCTTACACAGACTTCTGTTTCGCCTCACAGTGGGGGCGTCCCTCCGAATCAACGCGCTATCTCAGTTTTTCCCGACTTTTTCCCCGCGCTAATCGTCACTAAATGTCCCCGTCTTGTTCTTTATCGCGCCAACCAAGTGGGAGGACGTATGAAATCACTTGGAAATCCTATTTTTGCCGACCGCCGATCTGTCGCTAATAAATCAACTTTCTTAGAGTAATTAATTGCGCGACAGATGAAGCGTGATTCCCGTGAACGTCCGCTCCAATTTAGAATGCCAAATGAACAAAGAAGACATCTGCAAAACACCTTGACACTAACCGGAAGTCGTCTCGATTTTCGATGCTTCTGTTCGTTGTTTCGTATTTATTGCCTCTTTATGGTTAGAAGAAACACAATCAATCGAGGGCGTGGCTAGGTGGATGAAATGCTTTTCTCTGTCTAAGACGTGTCGTTTGTTGACAAGCACTCTTGAGTATCGTCATTGCTCCCTTGACGTTTAAAAGAAAATGATTTTTCACGTCCCAAAAATGACACGACCAATGGAGCGACTCGTTTTTTCAAAGACGCGACAATGCAAGGATTAGACCCTAACGAAAACAAACAGCTGTGATTAATGTCACTCTTTCCGCGAACGCATGCTCATAAATTGTCAGTGTTGTTTCATTGATGGGAATCACTGAATGAAAACAAAACGACATGATAGTCGTAGAAAAAAACAAACCCATGGAACGTGACAATGATTTTGAGTTTAGAGGAAATACCAAAAATCGAAGACGTCTCAATTAAGGAACAGCTGTTGTATAATTTGAAACAAGAACTCGCTGCTTCTAGAAATCAGATTTTAGCAGTCAGATAAGACGAGGCTGCTCGGTGGGGATGGCAGATTTGTCTAAAGCACCGTTACAGATGTTCGAATAACCATTGCGATTGGCAGTGTGTAAATGCAAAGTCTGTTGATAAAAATGAAGTGAGAATGAGATGATATTATCGGCCTACCTGAGAACCTTTTTCAGCGTAGACCTAATACATTCTTTTTGAAACGCTGGTGGAAAACAATTTGAATGCGCGTTATGAATTGGTCGCATTCTTCACACCAGGCTTTTTTTGTTTTCAATTCAAAGAGTAATTTTCTGACGCGTCATGTCACATCATGAGTCGTGACAACACCCATTTCTGGAGCCTGACGTTTGAATAGACTTGTTGCCCGAGAACCAAGTCTGCCAACTGGAACCAGCTGCACTTCGCGACGTGAAGTCCTAGTCCAGTTTGTATGAAAGCTGCCCCGTTGAACAGACCTCCCGTCGAGAGTCCCGAGGGAGCATCAGGATACTCAAGCGAACGGGTCGATGAGCTTTTTACGGTCTCTTCGTTCTCGCAAACACTGATCCCCTGCATTCACGCACAATATTATCTATCGAGAAATTTATCTCGACTTCTTTCAAGCCAGTTTTTACCTCGATCACGTGTCTTTATTAACGTCTTTATTTCCCAGCATGTTTTTCCGATTCCGCGAACTCGCGACAAAAGAACCAAATTTGCTGCTTTATTACACGTCCATTGTCTGGGGATTTGGTTGCGCGTTCACGATCGTAGACATTGTGTCGAAGCTGTTTTGGGAAACGAACGTTTAATTAATAACTTGTATTTGGAAAAGCGGTCATTTGGCGCGATCTGATTTATCGTACTTTTTGTGCGTGGCTATTGAAATTGAACAATCCTTTTTGGTACGCGCTAAGTTACAGCTAATATATGTAACTTGATATTTGTTAAGTAGCGTATAAAACGTTGCTCGACGCTGCCATCGAAATGCCGTTATTCAAAATTTCAATAATGCGTGAGCAGCCTTTTTGTACGGCTTACTAAACAGGAAATGTGGCGAATAACACGGTAGCGCATCGCATGTAGGCTTCGCGCTATATTAAAAAGATGTCGTATCAAGTGGTGGAAGAATTTCACTAGCCAAACGACGTCCGTAGACGGTGTTGCGAAAATGCATATATATCCATCCTAATATTTACGGCTTATAAATTTTGACGCCGATAAATGTCCTCTTGCTTGAAGCCTACGTATTTTTCACACCAGACACCCTCTTTTTTGTGGCAAATCGATGAATAATAAGTTTGGGATTCAGGTCGCTGGAAGTGTGGGTTTACGACAAAACGTCGTGTCGATGTTATCATAATATTATGTGAGCCTGAATTGAAGTGATTGAGCTGGAAAAAATCATTGACAGGGTGTTTTGCTTTCTTTTTGACTTCTATATTTTCCTTTAGTGGAGATTTGCCTCCTGCGGATTCAGTGGGCCATTGTCTAGACAGCGCCTAAAAATACTTGGTACGGATCATCGGGCCAGTGCCAACCGAGTTACGACCACAAATTCTCTGCCTACGACGCAATTCGAACGCTCAAACGCTCGTGGGACGCAGCGGGATAACTTCTTTCAATGTCTTATTCATTCTATTATTGACAACTTTATATCGACGAGGATCTTTGGGAAACAAAGAGGAGAAAACGTAAAAAAGGACGTGAGAAGAGGGCAGGGAGAAAAAAAGTTTCACGGGTGAAAAATTGTTTGGAGAAGTCCCTGAAAAAGACATTTCACGCTATTTAAAAAAATATAAATCTCACAATGGTTACTACAGCCTAATTGAAATATCTTAATTTCGGATGATCCCGGGAGACGCTTGAATAGCTGTTCCATCACTTCTCATCCACTACCAGAATTTATTCTCGGGAACAAAAGTTGCTATGAATTTATTCCAGGTGTAAATTATTTGTCGTCTACTCTTATTTATGCTGTCTGACCCACGATAATGGCTTTTATTTGTGTTTCAACATTTCCAGTTATTAAATAATGCATTCGATTGTACGCTTACAAGAAAACGTACAATGTGTCTACAATGGCTTCTTCCTTGTTGCAATAAACTTTTTCTGCGTAAACTGTCATGTACACAGTGCATTTAACATTCCACCGAGTGAAACGGTTTCTGATGCTGCTTAGAATGTGGAAAATTTGTTTTCGCTACTTTTTGCACGCGCCAGTACAAGTTACGATTTTCTTTTAATAAACAGCCAGCTCGCGGAATATTTTGTCAATGAAACGTTATCGATAAAGCGTTCTTCCGATTTCATTACCTTGAGGATACAAATATTTACCATAAGCTGTGTAGGAATCATTTAATTAGTTTGAATCGTTACGCGGAATATAAGGAGTAAATTATGTTGATCGTAAAAAAGCACACACAGGAGTCAGTAATAACTGTACATCGCGTGGGAAGAAACTCTTTACATCGCAGACATGACTTAAAAATGACGAAAAACGTTTATTAAAATGTAATAAATATCTTATCGGTATAATCCTACGCGCTGATTTATTAATCAGTATACAATCCAAATGTGTAGATGTCAGACTGAATTAAATGTATTAAAGCTTCTACGCGTGTAAAAACGGCTAACATGTTTGCACAAAATTCGTCATTCATCTAAGTGGTTTATTACCAATTAAGAATAACACTCGTGTTAAATGCGTTGTCTATTTTAAAGTCCCACCGTAGAGTGTACTTTTAGTGGCAGAAATTCGAAATAGAATCGACAGTTCTATTTCTTAACTCGCAATAGTCGAAATTGATTCATATAATTTTGTAAAAAAAACAACAAAAGATAACAACTACATAAATTTGTATGTACAGAAACACAAAACAATCTCAGTGTTTATTCACATTGACTCAAAATAAAACAGGAATAACACGAGCGAAATAAAAGGAGGTTTTTTCAAAGCAAAAATGAAGTTACGACTATTCATAATTCACAGTAAAAGTTAACTTGAAGATCATTTTTTGTGCATTTAGCGGAGTAAATGTTCGATAAATCATTTCGTTTGTTTGAAAAGAAACGAAATCAGAATATCTGAACGCGAGAAAAAGTTTTTTTGTAACAAGAAGGTAACCATTAGGAATGCTTAAATGGTGAACCTGATCGCACGTATGCATTGCTCAACGATCTATCAATCCCATCAAGACTGTCACATCGAACGTGACCCTCGTTGAGATGAGATGTATCGTTTTCAAGCTTGGGTTGCCTTCTTGATTCAAGATAATCTGGTTATTGAATAAACATTTTATAATTTGATATAATGCGCACAGCCGTAACATGAATATGCTCGGCGATAAATTTCTCAGCGAGCCAGCTCTCGATAATAAGTAGTGTCAAAAATTTGCCTTGCAAAATGAATTTACGATTAATTACGTACAATTTAAAATCACTTTCGATTCGGTGTGAATGTATTCATTATTCAAATGGTATTCAGTGTAGATTCATGAATCAGGATGAATAAGTCGAAGGTTAGGAGACGACACATCTCGAGAGTCATAATTCCGATTATATTTTAAATATGGTTATTAGTCTTTGAAATATTGATTCAAATGCTTTTGTAATTATATTATTATTGTTAATAAGTTAGAGCAGTCTTAATCGGTGACGAGACAAATTTCCGGTTATTAGTTGACTTTAATGCAGCACCTACGACCGCAGTGGTGCCAAAGCAATGCAGACAACTGCGAAGGCAGGGCCAATTTTTACTATCGGTGGGCGATGTAAACGTGCGCGCGACTTCCGGATTCGACGCTGAGTCGTGGCACATTTTAATCAACCCTTTAACGCCGACTAACTGACTTTGTTTATTGTGTTAGGATTTCCTTCACGCGCGTAACACCGATCATGACGCGCAACCATATGCAGTTTGTTTTTAGAAGATATATAAATCATCATGAAAGGCAACGGCTTTGTGTATTAGTTTTTAATAACTACCTGTTATACGAGGGAGGATTATAATTTTAGTCGTGTATGCCACATAAAATATTCACGTGTCTTAAATGTTGACATATCTATGGGCTTTTACACAAATAATTGGATTTATTCAACTTTCCGTTTTTTATGTTTTTAATTGTATCATTTTATTTCGTAGCGAAATTATTTCCCTTTCAAAATATCAAAGTTGAATTCTACTATTTTTTAGCGTAGTCTTGACGTTTATAATAAGAGAAACTCCCGCCTTGAGTGGAAATGTAATTTCAACAATTTTTATTATCTTTCGTGTTTATTGCAAGTTTGCTAAAACTCAGTGTACTAGGAAAGTTATAATGAACAAATATAATTGCCGATTATTTCTCAACCGTTAGCAGAAGCGGTAAATAATTCGTATAGTTTGAACAACATGTATGCCTTAGGTACACTGCACGTTATATTTTATGCACTTTTTGTATTATTTTATTCTACAAACATAAACCACTAGGTTCATTAAAGTTCAATGATCTAATATATTAGATTATTAGACGAAGTAGTATATTAAATCAAGTAGTATTGATCAGAACTATTTTATAACAAATTTATATTCATATTTATGCAATTTTTGTGTTTTTTCATCTGCTAGGTATTAAATTACTCCTGCATTTCTCGAGGATTATTTTGGTATTTTTACTACTTGCACGTGACATCGAAATGATTTTGTGGTACTTTTTTAATACATACATACATACATACACGTTTTGGAATGCCAAACACTCCCTACTCGAGAAAGGGTTTAAAAATTTTAATCGAATTATTCTGTTACCTCGACTTTTTTCATTCAAAATAATTAATAATATTTCAAATCTAATTCTTTATCACCGGGTTGTTCTGAAGATAATTACTCAAATACACAATTCAAGAATTTTTATTTTTTAAATATTCATTATGTGTAATCAAATGTTTTCTTATTGAAACAATTTTTTTCGAGGGTGTTAAAAGTACTGAAAGTTCTTTGATATCGATAAATTATTGATATTAAAATAAAATTTGATATCGAAATCAGCAAGATAAATTTTTTCCTCAGCAGTATGAATTTCGCGCAATTCAGT
>JABFQD010004479.1:0-11750 GCA_022817045.1 Psix sp. ZL-2020
CAGTTCCAAAAGCAGTGTTTGCATTCGGTGTCCGATCGAATATTAAAACTACCGTTCTAGGATTCTTACAATTTTATTAATGTTTAAGTGTTTTGTCTGGTCAGCCTCCGACCAATATTATTAAAAATTATCATTGGTTCATTAATTTATTGTTTAATTTATACATTTGAACAATTAAATTAAATCCAATCAGAATTAAATTGAGTTTTGGTATTTTGACAGATATCGAACACGTTATTTTGCTCGGCTCGAGTCTAATGTATGTTTAGCTCGAGTTTACGAATTTTTGTGTTTCGCCGTATGAACCTGTATGTTTTGAAGTTTGACAGATATATTTTTTTTCTCTGTGTTTCTCGATAAATGCATTTTTCTCGAGATAATTCGGAGAATTAAAATAGATAAAAATAAAATAAAATACCGAATTTAAAAATTAGATAAATAAAGGAAATATTTTTGTGTTAAAGTCAAATATTGCAAATATCATAGTGCAATATTAAACAAATTCTTTTTGTTAGATGATAAAAAGTATTTTATCATAAAATATTATCGTACTTCTTATAGACATGATCTTATATTTATTATGGTGAAATTAAATAAACGCTATTTGTTAAGTCTTTTAAAACACAATCATCTGTTTAAAAAACACTAATGTAAGGCCGTACTTCAATTTATGTGTGTATGTGTGGATGGGTGAGTGTTAAATAGTTGTAGGTTGGAAGTTGATAGATCTAAATAAATATTAATAACATAACTATTCAATATGATTTAGATACGGAAAATTTATGATAAAATCAAAGAAGACTGGGAGACTGTTAGCGATTTTACTGATCATGAAATAATGATGAAACATCTGTTAGCATTATCGCATATTATAGAATGCATAGTAGGTAATAATATTTGTTTAATGATTTTCCAATTGTAATAATAATATTACACTACGTTTCAAGGTTCGGAAAGCATAATGATTGTAAGTAATCAGGTGGAACCAAAGGCTTGCGAAGCAAGACCTTGGTACCCACCTCGTGACCTTGGTTCATATTTAGTAAAATTTTGACTAATTAAACCGTGTAAAGTATTTTTTTTATTTTTAAGTCACCAGTGCAATGAAAAAGTATGCATTTTTTTTATACTCTTTCGTGAAAAAATTTAATATGTAATTCATTATATATATTTAGAGTTATTACTCTTTAGAAGACGGAAATGAAGTAGTCTGGAAGAAGGTTATTTAAAACACAAAAACATGTTTTGAAAAATTGGATTCTTGATATACTTGCAATCAAAATGATGATTTCGATCTGGTAGTTATTACTTTACATAAGAACTTTCTGTTTTTTATTTTCTAATAATAAGCTACAGATTTTGTGATGATTAGACGTAAGAATAACTGAAGCGTCTATCAAATTTCTTTATAATTATTTTCAAGATATGAAAACTGTATGGTGCTTAAAGCACATTTTTTTAGGTTGGAAATCGATAAATTGTGATAATCACAATTTTTTTCTCTTAACTAAGTACGCTAATTCTTTAAGTATTACAAAATAATTCATTTCTATACTTACTGTCGTGCACTACATAAATTAAAATTTTTTTGTAAACTTTTTCTGAATACCTCAATGCTACTATTTTCCTAATTTTTTCAAACCAACGTTAGGTTTTTTCTAAATTTTTTAAATAGTTGATTGTACATTCAATGTACAAACAGCTTAAACTTTGACTGAATTATATAAGCAATACATCTGGAGGTATCAAAGCTGGTGCTCTACTCGGAATTGACAATCTGAATACTTGGCTTTTCAAAGCCTCAACAATATCTCAAGTTTACATGATTTATGTTACAAAGAAACAATATAGAGACGATATTACACAGATGATAGCGTGACTGTAAGAAGCAACATGCTGAAAATGTTTTCATCTTATTGTCATTATATTATTATTAGTATTTATACTAATATCAATAATATACGCGGAGCAGCACGCAACTAGGCGCTTCGTAGGTGGCGGATAACGAATGGCCTATAGATATATAGGTTAGCTGCGATATAAGCGGGAAGAAACGGGAATTTTATTTTTCTTTTTTTTCTTACATCATCCTTATAAAAATGTTGTTAGCTTTAGGAAGCACCACGACGGAGCGTGTGTGCGCCGCTCCACCATAAGCGCTCCACCTCCAGCACACCGCTGTCTTGCGAATAAGGTTTGGCTTCCCAGAGGCTAGAGAAGGAAAACTCGAACAAACCATGGGACAAGATTATGTAGCGAGCACGGTGACGCTGCCTGAAACGGATGTGCTGAATGATCCGCACCACGCGCTAACCTTGTTGGCTCCCGGCATCGACGTGCCACTCCCAGGGGAACACTAAGAAGCCAATGACGGGTGCAGGTGGACGGTCGGATCCGTTGCGACATTCCGGTTCCAATGGCCAAAAGCGGCCGACACAATGGGGGTAGTGTTGGCCGTGATCACCCCCCATACCTTGAGGTAACCGCGTTTGGAGACGGCTTGGTGCTCTGGAGTAATAAAACACACATGGCGATTCAAACATTTTTCGATGAGACAATGAAGATGACCAGGAGTTCTTCTGAACCTGCTCTATTGAGCCACAAGGATAGAGACAATAGAAACACAGCGGTAGCAGGTCTGACAAGTCCTCCGATATGGTGATACTCATCACTAGAGGCCAAGGGATCATTAAAAATATGGTGAAGGCGATGGAACGCCAAAGAAATGTCTCTATGGACATTAAACAAGGCGTCGCCTTTCTAGGCGAAATTTTGGACAAGATGGCCTTTGTTCTTCCTAATCGCTCCATGAAGACGGTGGCCACAAGCCTCCTCAGACCCCCCGAGACAATGGAGAAACCCTTCTTCAGCAATTCCAGCCACAAGAGACAAGCACCGAGCCCTGCCAAAGAGGATGACGGGAAAAGGAAGAAGGAAGAATGGACGCTTGCTGAGTCCAAGAAGAAAAAGAGGAAAAATGGGAAAAACAGGTGAGACCAGTTCCACGAGCAGAACAGCTTACTGAAGGAACCTTGGCCCGCACTGGGAAAAAAGGGAAAGCGCTGGCAAACCCTAAATCCATCGCGAAGCCAGCGGAAAAGAGAAAGAAAATAAAACCCGACGCGTATTATCGAACTAAGGAATAAACGAAGCTACACGGATATCGGGAAAGATATCCGCGGCAAAGTGAAGCACGAGGACAGCGGGGTGGACATTCACGCGATCCGCCAGACGCGAAAGGGAGCAGTTCTCCTGGAATTCAAGCGAGGCACGATGGAGGAAACGAGGAAGTCTTTTGGCGAGGTCCTAAAAAAAAGTGATAGATGAAGCTGGCCTAGTCAAAACAGCGGTCCCACGTACCACTCTCGAGATTCGAGACATTGACTGTGTCACTACAGTAGAAGACTTTGAGGAGGCCGTGAAACGCGCTCTTGACGATCACACGGTTGAAGTGAAGATCTATCTTACGAGAGCAAGCAGAGAGGTCAGAGACTTGCCACCGTAGATATGAAAGATACGACGGCCCTGAAACTTTTGGAATGCGGACATCTAAAGGTAGGCTGGGTGTCCTGCAGATTGCGCAAGAGAATCCCGATTCCACGCTGCTATAAGTGGCTTGGATACGGTCATGACGCGCGCACCTGTAAGGGTCCGGACCGGAGCAAACTCTGTTTTCGCTGTGGGAAACCTGACTACACGGCCAGAGACTGCAAACCTAATTCGCAGTATATGCTGTGCATCGAGGCTCTAGTCGATGGTGACAAAAGGTGCCACGTGCCTGGAACGAGCTCGTGCACAGTATTCCGGGAGGCACTCGCAGAGGTGAAAGCAAAACAAGGATTGGCATGACGGACATCCTTCAAGCTAATATGAACAGGAGCAGGACAGCCGATGACCTATTGGACCAATTAAGGCTTGAGAGGAATATGGACATCTTGCTACTGAGTGAGTAGTACCAGAACAGAAACGACGCGGGCTGGTTCTCTGACCACCTGGAGACAATCGCGATCTGGGTACCCGACTGAAGAAGATACTCAATTGAAGGAAAAGGAGTTGACAGAGTTGTTTGGGTACGATGTGGTGGAGTCACCTTCGTGAACCAATCGTCGACTTCCAAAGGAAATTGGATGCGCTGGAGGACGCATATCGCACGGTATCAGAGCCTGCGGCACTGGTCGTGGCTTCGGCGGCGCCGACAGACCTTCTCGCCTTGGAACGACAGGAAGCCTGGCAAAACATTGGACCCATCGGATGAGAAGAAGCCAAATCGGGAATTCGCTCCCGCAGGGTGGAAAAATGGCAGCAGTGCTGGACAGAGGAGACGCGAGGCAGATGGACGAAAAGGCTGATTCCACGTCTGGACCCATGGGTCAACTGCCAACATGGTGAGGTTTCTTATTATCTGACCCAGCTTCTGACAGGCCACGGGTACTTTTACCAGTATCTGTTCAGAATGACCAAAGCGGACAGCCCTATGTGCATATATTGCGACGAGATCGAAGATGTTCAACACACCTTTTTCACCTGCGTGCATTGGACCCAGAGAAGAAGCGAAGTAGAGGACAAACTCGGGACACTTACACCGGACAACGAATGCTGCAGGATAAACTATCGTGGGATGTGGTGTCTGCGTAAAAAAAATCAATAGTATAAATTTATTGCATCTGATTGTCAATTGTTATCGTGTAGCCCATTTTTGGTGCATTATACTCATTTTTTTCTAATGTAAATAAGTTTCAAATAATGCCAGCACATAAAACTAAATGTATTAGGAAACATTCTTTAAAAACTTTCTACTCATCTGAGCTCCGCAGTTGATGTTTCGGGCCTTTAGATAGTTACAAATAAATTTATTTTTACCCCTGAATTTCCGTGAACCTAGACACGTATTTCTTACACTAAATTGGACTCCACAATAAAACATTAAATTCACCATTAACTTATGATTTACCGTAATTATATTATTTCTACTACTAAATTTAATTTTTTCGTATAATAGGTCTATTAAAGAAGCCTCTAATTACTAACTTCATAAGTTATAGAACTTCAGCTTTCATAAATTATTTTTTAGATAGTTTTTAAAAATTTGGTCATACTAAAGTTTATGTAAAAAATGACTGATTTTCCGAATTTTTAACTATATTAAACAGATTAAACGACTTCACAACAAAAATTTTATTTGAAATAATTTTTTTTAATTCTGTTTGTGTTCTGGGAGGCGGAAAATTTACACAATAGTCCATTTTAATTCAAAAACCTATATTATTGTTGAATTTATAAGAGCATAAATTTACTAAATTTATAAAATAGTTATTTTTATATACTTTCACTTGACTTTTTATTTGATGAACGAAATTTGGTGAACATTGAAATGTATGAAAAAAATACAATGTGTTCATATGTACAATAAACAGTAATAGTAGTAGTCATGTAGTTATATAACTTTTCTTCATAAGAACAAAATTAAATGAAATTCAACCTTCATGACGTCCTTGATGCTTGAAACAGCAATGAGTTTAAACTTAAAACTTCACTTTACTTTGCTTAGAAAGAATTTCTAAATGTATTTATTTTTATAAATTATTATTACGAATAAATTTTGAATTCGAATTTTCGTGGTATTAGTTGATTATTTATCTTTGAGAGGGCGCTAGGTATTGAAACTGACGAATCTTTTCGTTTTTCGAAACGTTAATGAATAATTTCTATCAAGGCTATATATTTTATCCTGTTTTTATAGAAAATGCATTCAACGCAAAATAGTTGTCGTTACCAGTTGTTGTTACTAGTTAAAATGTTTAAAACTTTTAATCGTTCTCCAAATGAAGGTATTGTCATTTGTAATCGTGATTTACTGATTGGTTTGTATCGATCACTTTTGCAGATATAAAACGTGATTCGAAGTTCTTTTTGTTTCTGAATATAAAAAACAAAAAATCATAAAGAAACTCTAATATTTTCTGGATATTCTATAAATTTCATATATATATATTTTATATTATTTCTGTTGTGTTGCCGACCGAGCCTGAACTCATTACGGACCCCCTCGACCCTTTCCCCTGCATGCTACGCTTCTTGTCTGCCGCTTACATTTTCTTTTTGTATTTGCTTAAGTTCATCATTTTACTCAAAGTGTAACCCGCTACGAGTCGATCATACCTAAAATAACATATGATTGACGATTAAAGAACTTACCTAGTGAAGTTAAATCGTAATGAAACGACAGACTCGTTTGATGGAATTACTTGTAGAACCGCTTTGAGATGTTAGATGTTACAAACTTCAGCATATAATTTTTCTCTTACATCTTTCTTCTATTAGCCACGTACCTTCATAATTTTTAGAGTGAATTTTTAGAAAGAAATTGCAGAATTTTCATGAAATTGGGTATGGGAAAATGTAAGATAAATTTTTGGGAGGGTTGTAATGTAAACTTGTATCGAATACATCAACAGGGCAATTATAAAACTTGCCGAATACATTAGACTTATCTGTCCAGGCAGCAGCTTTTCTTATAACGCCAATATTAACATCTTTCGCAAAGGCTGCAGAGATGGCCACATGTCTGGTAGAATGGCTTTGGAAAATAGTTGTATCTATTCCACATTTTTTTAACACATTTCATCCATCTTCTTATAGTTGGCTGTCCTACTTCTTTCTGTGGTTTCTTCTAGCTTAAAAACAACCTTTCTCTACCGTTTCTAAAGCTTTCTGTCATTTCTATATATTTAAGAACATTAGATGCAACACACAGGCTAGGCTTTGATTCAAAATATGACAGAGTAAGTAAGGGTTGTGGTTTTCCTGGAGTGAACCGGAAACCTGAATCATTTCACTAAATTTAATCTCCAATCCATTAGGGATTTTCTTTATATCTTTTAATTTAATTTTGGAAACTGTCTGCGCTCTAAGAGCTGTTGTTAGAACATCAGAGATCCATATGATAATTCCTCTTCAAATTTTTGGGTCAAAAAACGCAATAATACTGATATCTTAAAACTGTGAGTATGTTCCTTTGTTGCTAAACAGAATTCCCACCACTGTTTCAAAGCCACATGGTATTGTTTGATGGTGGTTCTTGACAACGACGCTGTTATGATCTCTAAAACGTCCGGAGGGTCCTTCTTTCTCAAACGCTTTGTCTGAAACTTTGGCTTCTATTAACGAAAGTTGGTGGCACAACAGATGAGATTCCCTCAACGGAGAAGAAAGTAATTTATTATTTGGCTTAAACATTATCGGATCTCCAATTACTAGTTCCTATTATTACATGACTTCCACAAAGGAACTACAATAATTTCCATGGTTTTATCCTGACTGATTATATTTAATACTCTCAAAGTTATGAAGTATGCCATCAGGGTGTAAAACAGTTCCCATTTAGACTAATTAATAGTAAACGCATGAATAGCTTTTGCTTGACCGTCCTGATATCTCGATACATAAAGATCACATTTAAAGTTCTCTTTTGTCGCAGACAAATCTATACTTGGATGTCCTTAATAACTAATAATCTTCTTAAACGCTTGATTTGCTAATTCCCATTACGTATCAAAATTATTTATCCTTGACAAAGTGTTAATAATTATATTACATTGTAACGTGTCGATGGCCGCCCCGTTAGAGGTGCTCAGGGAGGTCGCGGCAATTATTAATTCCTTTTGTTTTTTTTTAGTGGCCGTCAGGGTGCTACCAGAAGCTCGAGCTAGACAGCAAGATAATTTTTCTTTCCTTTTGTTAATGCAACTAATATTCTTCCTGGTGCTATCTTGTAAATTAAAAGACCTTCCTGCGTGTCGCTCGATGAGATTTCGGCCCCCTTAAGGGGAGTAATTGTTTGTTTCGTACGGAGAGAGGGAGAGAAGGGGGGGGGGCAAAACCGTAGTAGTGACATCGTGATATTTGGCTCGCTAGTCTTAACACCGAGTTATCCGTTACCTCGCCCTCACCGAGTTACCTTGATGCCCCTACCTTGGCGTTACTAACGGTGCGTGATTACCTTAGCGCAACCATGTCTAGAGATCTATAAATAACAATCGGAACGGATCATTGATAATCGCGAGCGCCCATCATCAGCCTGCCTCGTCTCTGAAATTGCCCAGCTCAACCTCTCTTCTGGACCCCTACACTTCGGCCTCATGCATCTGCCCACGTAGCCACCACTATTCAGGACCACGGTGTCAACATTGCCAGCTCCGGCGTATTGCTTCCAATAAACAGTATATGGTCAAGATAAATGACGTGAAAAAACATCAATCCATTAGCTCTTAAGAAATTAATTACTGATTTCATAACCTTTATAAAAATATACGGACTAGTCGATAAGCGAAACGGTAGCGTTGTGAACTCATACAACTTCTTTTGAAAAATGAATCTCAAATATTTTCTGTTACTTTCATGTACACGAATGGAGAAATAAGTTTCTTTTAAGTTTATCGCGGACATGATAACAGGAGTTATCATTCTAATTGCTGTTCTTAAGTCTTCCAGCTCAAAATTTATAGTATCCATAAACTTATTTAGCTGATTTAAATTTAAGATAAATCTGCGAGTCCCATCAGATTTTGGAACCGTGAAAAAAGTAGAAATAAATTGATTTTCAACCGGTTTACATTTTTGTACAGTGGCCTTTTTAATTAATTTATCAATCGCTTCTTTTAGTAATGAGAAATCTATAACTGACATAATCTTAGAATCAGGTATAACGTGCTGATAGACCTGACGAGGAAAATCTATTTTATAACCTTTTAGGTAACCTAATACAGTCTTATCTTTTGAAATCGATTTCCACTTTGCAACAAAATATTTCAAGCGACCTGCACACTTAACTACCTCTAATTTTTTTTTAAGATTCTTCTGATTGCTGCTGTTCTAATGAACTAGGCTTTGGTTCCTTTTGTTTTTGGAGAATGGCTGTTGTTTACCCTGTCTGTATGTATTTGTAATCCGTCTTGCGTAGGTTACCGGACGTATCGCTCGAGCCTGCCAGTTTATTGGACTAGTGACTTTCTTTCTTGTTGGTGCCTGAGACTTCATTTCTTCAACTGCTTTCGCATTTTTCATCTTATTAGCCAATTCAGATCCGTACAAAAACTCATCTGATGTGGTCGTGTTTAAAATATTCCTTACTTCTTTTGTAAACCAGATTCTATGAAGGTTTTACGAGCTAACTTTTGCTTATATGCATTCCAGTCTACATTTTTCTAACCTCAAACAGACGTTCTACTAAAAGTGCGTCATCCACAGGTTTCTCTGGTTCCTTAATAATCGATGTAATGACGGCCCCCAATACGGTCAATGCTCCACCGATAAGTTTTTGCTTCTTCAGAAAGTGATTACTTCTCATATTCTCAGTGTCTTGCAATGTCGCTTTTATTTCAGGGCTCAACTTCAGTACATCAAACACGCCTTCAGGGCCATATTTTTTCAATAAACAATTCTCGTTTTCCTTTGGTAAGCCAAATTTTAATTAAAAATTCGAACGAGATGACACCGACTCATATACGTCTAATTTCCTGGATCAGGAAATAAATAACGAATCCTGATAAATCAGGATTTTTTAAAGTAAAAGGATCTTCATAAAAAATGTTCAAAATATCGTCGTCAATTTCAGGCACTAGTTCCGCATCTTTCTCTATAGCCACGTTTTCAGGATTCACATTTTCTTTCTAAATTGGAGATTGTACATCTAAAAAACATATTACACTTTAAAAAGGTATAAAATCTCGTATCGTCTTGCACAAACCATCTTAATGGTTAATCTTAATGGTAATTAAGGTCGTGATCTGTCTTGTTTCTCAAACAAGCTTATCACATATAACATCTAATATGTTCTGTCCCTCGTACAGACCCATTAGTGATTCAGGTTATCTATTTGAAAACACAACTTACTATGCAACGGAATATTCGGAGACATTTCTTTATTGCCATTGCGAACCTCGTCCGAATTAGCCTCAATCAGAATCATCCATCCCTAATTGCGTAATGTACTATTTTAAAAATGTAGCTAATAATTATGCTATTATAAGTTCAACAATACTATAGGTTTCTGAATCAAAATAGATCATTGTGTTAATTTTCAACTTTCTAGAATACAGATAGAATTAAAAAAAATTATTTGAAATATAAATCTTGTTGTGAAGAGCTCTAATCTGTTTAAAATATTTCAAAATGCGTAAAATTATCCATTTTTATATTAGAATTATTTTTATATTCGTAAAATCATTATATAAAGTTTAGTATGACTAAATTTTTGAAAACTGCCTAAAAATTATTTTATGAAAGTTTAAGTTCTATAATTGACTTTATTTACTAATTAATGGGTTTTTTTATTAGAAGTATTATACAAAAATTGAATTTAGTAAAAAAATCGTTGAAATAATACAATTAGCAGAATTAAATAAATAGGGCTCATAAATTTAAGTTAAGTGTGCACAAAATTTAGAAATCGTTATTATTTTGGAAGTACTTTCACAAAAAAAAAACAGTCAAATCGAACGATCTCGTGCTCAAAGATTGGCTGGAAAGTCATGGAAATTGTTGTATCTATACATATGAAATTATGTATGGCTAATACACTTAGCCACCAACATGAGATTATTAACAAGATATTAGTACATAAACGATGTACTAGTATAAAAATTCTATTTTATTAGTAATTGATTATCTCTTTGGACCATTTACAAATCGATATCAATTCTTGAAACTATAATTGAATTATGGGTTCGGAGTGAAGAAACTTATAGGTACCATTTAATATTGTGTATTAAAAATTTATTTTCAAATGAAAATAACCTTGAAAATTTTGTTCAACTTGAATTTAAAATACACGCTTTTTGGGCACATAAGAATATTTGTATAATTTTGCAATATAAACATAATAATTGACTTTTTTAAAGGATTATTGAATTAAAATGTTGAAAATCGTATGATTGGAAACGTGACTTCAAAGTCAAATAAACTTCAAAATGTTTGGTTAGTCAATTTAATTCTGGAATGTTTTGCATGTTTTTTGTTAAAATCAATATGGATGTTTATTGTAAAAACAATTCATACAACTAAACGAAATCTGCATTGTGATTAACATTGTATTAACATATAATAATTAACATTCTGGAATGTTAATAATTAGCAAATATTAGGAAAACTTATTTTTCAATTAAAAATTATATCTGTTTATTATAAAAAATCTTTGCACCAGTAATCTTAGTGGTATTCAACTTAAAATACCACTTAGGTAGAATAAGTTGCGCTTGAAAAAGTTTCATTCTGTTTTATTCTACAATGTTTAATGTCCACCGAGTTATTAATAAACGTCTTATTATTATATATGTAATTCAAATAATATATAATTCATACAGTATTTATTAATTTATACTACATATGAGTGAACAAATAGCACGTGAACAAAGTGAGTGATGTTCTTATCATTCAATTTGCGAATACCTGCTTTGGAAAAGTAATATTTAACTTTACATGCAAAATGCGGCGAAAACAATTACAATAGAGTTCATTTGAGGTCACATTTTTATATTACCGCTAACAATGAATTATTTCGTAACTATAGAAATTATATATTTTATATATTAGTTGGAAATATTAATTAATTATAAGATATAATAATAATGTTTTTTGTTTTTAGGAAGTGTTTTTGTGATGAATATTTTTATTATGTTAATGCCATTTATTCCAATATTACTTGATATTTTTATTCCACTTGAAGAAAAACGTTCCGAATTATTTATTCTGAA
>JABFQD010004480.1:0-11748 GCA_022817045.1 Psix sp. ZL-2020
ATTTTTGAAAAAAATATTGTTTAAACAACTGGTATCAATAAATTTAGAGAAATATGAAACTGAAATGAATGACATTTTCGAATTAAATAAAATATTCGAAAAATTACAATATAAAACTATAATATGTAATTATAATCACTTCAAAACAAGAATATAGTAATGTGACAACAGCTAAATAAGTGATAAAAGTACAATTTTCATTGAATTTGCTTAAAATATATAATTTTGAATTCAAATTATTTTTATCAAAGCTATAACAAACGCCATTTTGAACACCATACATTAATAATAGATAACCGTTCAAATTAAAGCCGATAAATTACGATTATTTATCGGTGAAAATTTTCCTGATGAATCTGACCCTTAATGTCAGACGAGTGAAGCTCAATTCGGTTTTCGATAGCGTGAGAAAAATAAAGCACAATGAACAGCTTATTAATAATAATCAAGGCTGAAAAAATGAGTGATGATGTATGCGATCTTGACAAAATGTTGAAAAACACAAATTAAAGTCGACGACTCGGTTGCGAAACGTCTCATTCTGCGTTTGACCAGCGATGTTTGTTATGATTTGTAAATGAAGCGAGAATGCGCTGAAGACAAAGCAAAGTTTAGTTGAAACTCTTTTGCACAGATGGCAATAGCTCGCAGAATATTTTATCTTAACAAATAATGTAAAATGGCTTTGTACTTTAATAATATGGTAGAAGTGTATAACGTTTAACAACATCTAATTAACAAATTAAAAATTAGAACATAAAACAAATATTTCACGAATATTACTCTTTTATTTTAGTATTGTTTATCACTATTTATTCAGTGAAATTTTTTATTACAGCATATTAATAATTTTTTTAAATGTGATTTTATTGTTTTTACAATTTAGAAGTTATTTCTCTGTAAATAATTTGCATAACTTGGGAACTAATAAATAAAACGCTGCCATGACGTTTATTGAATTTTAATTTATTTTATGTAATATAACTTTTTTCACGGAATTGTTTATACAATAATATAGTCACATCTTAATACATGAATATATATAATATATACAGTTTTTTTTCCATATTAATTATTCTTATAAGTATTTATGAGACTCATGTTTAAAACTTTGTGAAATAGAATTTTCAGAGTATAAAAATATATGCTTATACAACAAACTTTAAAATCTTATAATCGTGATCTTACGTCGGTCGTGGGATTGATCGCGTAACTCTCAATAGCTATTAAAGTGCCGCCGTCACAAGTCACGCATTTTGTAGTATATGACTCGCGACACTTCCTTATGGTAGCCATAAACTCCTGCGAGACTTTGCTATAATATACTTTGCATATTTTTCCAACTTCGTACACACCAAGCTTTTTCCTTACAGAAGTATGTAATGACCATTGTCCTTAAAAGTTCAGTGACCTTCATTTTAACAATGTTTATAATTCAAAGCAAATGGATTTCAATTTTGTAACATTTTTAATTAAATTAATTCGGTAACAAGCGTATAGTTTTGACTTAATTTATTCGATATTTTAAGATACAAGCATTAAGTCCTAAAATAAAAGGGGCGTTTTACTGGGCGGTATATGTTCTCAAGGGAATCACATAAATTGTATATTCAAATCTGGTGTAAATTTACTGAAATGCATATTTAAATCATCATATATTTTGTGAAGTGTCAAATTCTGAAAATAGTTTTTCAAATTTAATTATTTTTATTTTCAATATTTGTATAATTAAAAATATTAGTAAATCATTTGTTTATAGAAATTTATTGTCTATAAATATTTCTGTTAATTTCATAATTAATGTGTAAAACTGCATTTCATTCAATAATTCTAATATCGTAAGATGTTTTTTAACTACATGAGTAAATGGTAGATTCTTGAATTTCAGGAAGTAGCATAATTCAAAAAACGTAATAGATATTTTTCTAACTACTAAGGCGTTTTTCAAATTATAATTACTCAAAATTAAAGGTTTTGTTGTGACATTTTCGTGTGAAAGGATTTTGAAAGTATATATTGTAGGAAAAAATTTTCTTTACTTGCCACATTACTATACACTTTAAGACAGAAAATGTCAAGTATGATTGATGAATGCTTAAACTAGAACATGAGAAAACATGAATTTAGTCAAGATCTTTTCATATGTATGCGTACAAATATGAAGACAACGACTAATGTATTATTTTCAAAAAATTAACCCTTTAACAAAAAGTAAAAATTGGGAATTTTTCTGATTCATTGGAAATATTGTTTTTCACATACTATATTATCAAGTAATAAATATTATCCGTACTACACGATTTGTGTGATCAAAATCACAATTAAGTAATACAAAAATATTATTTTTCTATTAAAATAAAGTATATGGTAATTTCAATTTTAAGTTTCGAAATGTATAGGCACATAAAAAAATAAAAACATAAATTTTTAATTTGGAAAATATGTATATAAATTTCACATTTTCATTGTTGTTCTTAGATTTTTTATGTAAAATTTGTGTTCATTATATACAAATTATGTATTGTTTCATATGCAAAATACATAATTTTATATTTAGTTTATATATGAAATATATTTCACGTATATATTTTTGTCCGTGTGAGTTACATTGCATATAGTCGTATGATGCTGTCCGATTAGATTAATCCTTCTAAGGTATACAGCCGAGATTAAGCAAAGGGATCTATGCCAGATTTGTGTAACTATTTTGCTTAGAATAAAAGAAACCGGTTGTTCAAAACCAATGAATCTTTAAAGTAAAATATTTATATTGAAAAAAACTTTGTAAAAATAAATACCTAATTGATTTTAAAAAATAGAATTTTAAAAAATAATTTTAAGCGCTGCATCCAAATTTCCAACTATGTATTGTAGTTATACATTTTGAAGCAGATTTTCATTTTTTGTTTTGAATTCCAGTTTAGCATAATTCTTGAATAAAAATAAAATAATTATATTATTATAATCAGTGCCTGTCTCAAAAAAATATCATAAACGTTAAGTTTAAATGTTTTAGAATATATTGCTCAGTTATAGTTACCAAAACTAACGCGTGTGCTACGTATATTATGTTTTGAAATTGTTCTCTACGATTCAATCAAAATTCTAATATAATTGTTCTATTTATAATCCATATCCAATCTATTTCAATCCATAATAATCATAAGGCATGACAGTAGAGTCTTTGGCAAAGTGCAAAAACAGTATCTTATAAGACAAGGAAGAGAAACAACCACTTATATTCGTAGGGTAAATTGGTAATAAACTATAGAATAAACCTTTTGTATTCCATGTCAAAATATTTTTCGTGACAAAGTGAATAAAATAATTAATTTAATTTCGTCTTCAAGAAAAAAATAAAATTTCGGAGAAAAATGAAATTTTCCGAAATAATAATATGTGTAATTAGTTGCCCTTCTGGTTCTTCTGATAATCTGAAGGGCTATTAACTTGTATTATATGTTTTCGAAATGAATACACTACTTTAGATTACTCTGAAAAAGAAAACATATTGTTAGTCTGAAGGGTTTCTAAGTTGTTTGGTTTTCGAGTAAAATAAAATACTTACAATTAAATTGTTCGAAAGTGTTTTTTAAGTTGACCAAAAAGTAAAAAGTAAGGATAAAAAATGTCAAGTAAAACACTAATTTTGGAAGTGTACTTTTTTCTTTTGTTAAAACCTCATTATAAAAAACTATATCAATATATCATCCTTTTTTGCAACTACTTTATGCGTTAACAGTTTTCTCTTATCTTAGAAAACTTTTTCATATTTTACAAAATTTTAACACAAAACTTCTAGTTTTAATTATACAATATAAATTTATTTTTTATGACTGTTGCGTACAGTCCAAATTATCAAACCGCAAACATTGTTTTCTGTATCAGCATAAAAAAGCTAACCTATAAACAACATATATAATATTTCAGCTAACATATAAAAAACAACGCTGTAAGAGAAAACAAAGTTTGCTTTCATCCTAATTTAATAACTTATGTGAGCAGTATTGAATGAAAGAATGCGAATAAACCAAATCATAATGAATGAATACGCGAGGACGAAATAAATTTTTACATTAGACGCATATACGAAAACAATGATACATTCTTATATTATAAAAATGGAATCATTCTGAGATGTGTCGTACTTGCAAAATACGAATGGTATATACGGTTTCAGAGTTGAAAAATGCAAAGTAAATCGTCATGAGCCGGTTTTTGAAATGATAACACCCGCATATAAAGAAGGCAAATGGGCACACTGAGTTAGGCTAAATCAAGCCGTTTTGCCACTTCCGCTATATTGCTGAGAAAATAGTCGGTATTCCTGACTTTTCATTCTTATCACCCTAACGAACCGTGCGACAGGTCATCTGTTATTCAGTTATTTGCTTGAAAACTAAAGCATTTTATGTAATTTCTTAAATTTTGTATATCTAGTTTATGTAAATAAGCGAAACGGTGGATTTGTTGTGGTGAATTTTAATTTATTTTGTATATAACATTTATAACCACAGTGATTAGTTGGTTAGAACAATTTTTCGAACTAACAATAAAATGAAATTAAATGTTTAAAATGTTTCATTCAAGTTCGATTAATAATTAAATGACAAATATCATCACTACATTCCAATTTATTTTTTTAAGTAATTGAAATTTCGAAAATTTCAGAATCTCGCAAGGATTTTGTATTTTTGATATAAGTAAGAATATTATGATGTTAATGCATAAAAATATTGATAATGTATAGTGTATTCAAATGTTAGTTCCAAAAGCTAAATATGTGGGTTTTATGTAGGTCATGTACAATAAAGCAAAAAATTCTACTTTTATTATAAATTATAATTCATCGTACATAAAAACTAATGTCTCGAATGAGCAAATTTTTTATTTCGATTTTGGTTTTAAAATCAAACCAAAATAATATGTAAATTTATTTTTGAATGAATTCTTGTATGTTTTTCTCAATACGGATATATTTCTCTATTGCCTATGCCTAAGATCAATGAACCGAATTAACTGAATACAAAGATGTCAGTACGAGTCACGTATTTTTATATCTATGAAGAAGTATAAAAAATGACCAGAATTATGATTAAAATTAATTGCTGATTACTTTCATGTATTTAATCTGATGGATATTTAATTATCATTATAATCTATGTATATGTCAAAACTTTGCAACAACTCAATTAAACTTAATTTTGGTCATTATTATTTAATCAAAATAATTAATTTTTCAAATGAAAATTACTAACCAAAAGTCTATTTTGACAGGTTACTATTCTTTTATTTATTCGCAATACTGCAAAACGTAATATACTGACGTGTTACATTTACAAACGGAGCATTCGAATCTGATTGGACGATAAGATAAAGTAGGCGTACAGTAATATCGTGCAATTTATCTCCACGTCCTTGGCTAATCTCGCTATTCACTAAGATTACTCTACCGACACAGTCGTATAACTAAATACTCACGTGAAAGATTTTGATCAGAATAAAGATTAATATTTTTAAAGACGTGCGAAGAATTCCATTCAGTAATTACTTATTAAATTTTCATTCGTCAATGAAAAATAAAATTTGAAATGATCAATTATAATCTTGTACGTAAAGTACACGTTAAGTAAGGCTTAAAACAAAAATTATTTTTACGGTTGAAAAAATTGAAGAAAAATTACTTTATAGTTGTATTAACTTTATAATTTATCTATACTTAATACTTGAATGAAAGTGACGAAACTATTAATTCCGCTATTTAGTACTAAAAATAAATGCGCGGTATTTATGTAAGCATTTCGGGACATAAGAATTAATGCAATTGGAGTGGTAAAAGAGTATTTTAAAAGGAAACCACAATGTGGTATAGCTATGCGTTGAGTTCACACAGTGCTCGTAAGGGTCATAAATGCGTTATGAAGCACTATCGCTAAGCGATAACTTATCTGAACTAGTTGCAGACCAGGGGTTCTCACAATATTGGCCGTACAATGTATATAGACAAACGAGAATGTCATCATGGTACACGGAGAAAACAATATTTATGAAAAATACAACTCAATTATAAAATAAAAATCTATGCGTCTATTATACAAAATTTATATTTGATTAATAAAACAATTTCATTTTACGATTAAAAATATTATTATAATAATTTGTGTATATAAAATTTGCAATAATTTATTTTCAACGAAATTTGGATATTTGTACTTTTATCGATTTTTATAGAGGTAATTGAATTTGTATTAAAGTATCAACAATTTTATAATTACATATTCTTAATTGTAATTAAAATCATTAATAGTGTAGTATTATTGAAGTTTTTATACATGGAGATTACACAATACTTGAATCCAGAGTCTTTATAGGTAAAATAGAAGGAGCATAGTATAATTTTTTAACGATATTATATCGATTTTGTTAAAAACCTCCCTTTTTTATTAAGAGAAACGTGTTTTGAGATTTACTTGAAAAAGTTTTCTTCTCTAGTACTTTCAGGTCTATGTCAAATTTATGAATCTTTTAGAATATGAAAATCTATATTTATCTTTTGAATCTATTTCATTATATGATTTTAAATTTCAATTGCATTTTTTGATTTGAAATTATTAATGAAAAATCTTTTATTGAATAAAGTATTTATCTACTGATCATTGATGAAAAATATTTTTTAGTCTCTTTTATCAAGTGGTAAGTAAACGAATTGTTGAGAAAAAGTATAACGCATAAATAATTAGTAAAACTTCAATACAATTAATACAAAAATATAATGTAAAACCTTTTTTGAGATACATAAGTATAAATATATTGTATTTACTGTTGTAACACTAGGTATATTAAAGATCACATGAAGGGTCCCAAAAACTTCATTCATTTTCTATACGCTGCTACTAATTCTAGGATCTTTCTTTTATATATACATAACAAATTATCCTGTTTGATTGTAATATATTCAGTGTGGTATGTATTACTTGAATGAAACTTATGGTTCGAGAATGTTTAATTTCTTTTGTAATATTATAACTTGAGTTATTGGGATAGTTAGAACTAATTGAGGCAATAGATCTGGACCTAATTATAACACATTTAGTTAAATAAATTGTTATATAAAACAATTGAATAAGTTATAAAAACTATCATTTTTATATTTAAATCACTGGGTCTGATGTGATGGAACAATTTAATCCGTGGAAAATTCTGATACATATGTAGTTTCCACAGTAATAATCAAGTAGAAGCATTTTCAAAATTTAAAAAACTCTATTTGACAAATTCAAAAATGCCTCCCACGTTAGTTAAACTATACTTGAACTTACGTTTTATACAACATATATATTTCTCATAAAGTGTTTAATTTAAGAAAATATTATTAGACTGATAAAGGAACACTTTTATCAGATTAAGTTCTTTTCCAGATTTTAGGAACTTACCTGGTCATTATGGTAAACCACACGTGTGTGATTATCTAAAGCTAAATACATAAGATACCTAATAGAAAAATCAATAACTATTCGGATAAGAAAGTAAATTACAGGTCATAATGTTGTAACTTTTTGGTCTTAAACTCTGATCTATGATAGGAATGTTTAAAGTAATGTTGTGCTTAAAACCTCATCTCAAATGGTTTATTATAAATTGGTTGCAATATTAGATTTAATTTGTTCATTTGTTTACGTCCTTTTATTATCAAAAAATCTGTATCAATTTGATTGAAATTTGATATATTTATAGAATACTAATCGAAATGTATGTGCTTTACGAATTCAGAATTTCAGATATTTCTTAAATGGAAAAATTTGATTACCTAATTTATGCCCTTATCTAAACTTGAGTACTTCCATTCCACCAAAAAAATATATAAGATAGTATATATATAGTATTATTATTCATATTGCAATGATATTAGCATTAATTTTTTTATATTTTAAAACATTAATAATTGTAATTATCTATTTTAAGATAAGTTGTTTGATATATTTTTGAACAAGATGACGAATTGACAAATGAAAAACACAGTATACGGTAATAGCATCAACAGTGATGAATTTTCAATGTACGCACTTTTATATTTGCATTAAAGTGTCAAGTATCAAAACCTTTGCGAATTATCTTACAAGATAAAGTTCTCATGTGCAATAACGTTGAAATTAGTACAGTAAATAGAAGTATTGGATTCTTACGAACAAAATTAAACAATTTTGAAACCTTTGAGTTACAACATTAAACAAATTTGAATTTATATTGAAGTCTTCAGAAATATGTTGAATTTAAGTTTTATGTTAATTCAAAACTTGTTTAATTAAGATGTTTTGAAATTTCACAGTATTTTACATAACTATTTTAATTACTCATGATCCTCCCTTTTTAAGAGTATTTATTTTATACATATATGAGAATGAAATGTATAAATATTTAAAATATATGTTAACATAGGTATTACGATATATTAAATAAGTTATTAAATGTTGTACTAAAAAATATATATTGGAAAGTACTATTATTTTAATTCAATGTCATGTGATTATTATTGAATGGAACAATTGACAATCCATCTAACACAAAATAATCTAAAGTTTTCACGGTCCCGTAGACAAGGTGCGGTAATATCGGGTCCAAGATAAGTCATATCGCACGCGACCATTTTGCCTTGCACGCTGTAAGATAGAACCCAATGCATGTGCCAGATATCGTGACAGCAGTGTTAGTGCATTATCACTTGGTATTTCATGAAATCAGTCGTCGCAAGAGCTGCCTCAGGCTCAGTATACGAGTGGCGGGCGCCAAAAGAGCTAATTCTTTCGGGAATCGCGGAAGTCCGTAATACGAAACTTCATAGCCGAAAATGAGATTCCAACAATCGGAAAACAATGTATTGCTTTTGATCGGTTTTGTCATGCGAGAGCAAAATCATCTCCACGTTGAAGAAAGCACCGCTGATAAAAGTGAAAACCGATGAAATTTCGTTATAATTTTAATGAGCTAAGTGATAACGTATAAATAGGAGTAGTGGGTGTATTTTTCTGTGGAAATTATTTCGCCTGATAAGACCGCCGACCAACGACTCGGTAGGAGATAGAGTGATTTCAAAATGTGTACACTTTGGTCAATTAAGAGGAGACCGCAGTGTTTATTGGATCAGTGAACTTTTGGACATTGTTTAAATTTGGAATCACTTAGACATTCAACACTGTTACGTACTTGAATACCGCGATGTCAAAAAACATATTGAATATAATGAAATAAAATGAATATTTTTATTTTAAGACAATTAATTACAAATTTGATTGAGAAAATAAATTACTTGTGTAGAAAACATATCAGTTAGCTAATGTATTTTCTCAATACGTTTTTTATCTCGTGTAAAAACGCTTTTAAAAATAAAGCAGCATTGGAAAATGATTATTTGAAAAATTGTTGATTTGGGAAATCTTATATTAATTAGCGGTGGAAAATAATGTTGCGAAAAATTGAATTGATTGATTTCTCCAGCGTTTATAATGTAACCGATAAATGGGCAATTTTTGATGGCCCAATCAGTGCTATCTGTTGAGTGAAACAATTAACGATTGTTCTCGGACGGCTTGCTTCAATTAAAAATGATTACAGTCGTCTGCGCATCATTAAATTAATAGAAATATATTTTTCAGAAGTAAACTTAGATCCTCACAAAAAAACTCACATTAATAAACTGAGTTTTTGTTTACCACGATCCGACTCATTTTCAAGCAATTCGAGATAAATTCAACATTGTTACCAATTCATTGTTCGAAGTTTGATAGTTATTTATAAACTCATCGGTTCGTCATCGGAATGACTTCTCAAATTTTTACGTCAAATATTATACTGGTAAAAACTTAAATAAAAAAATGCGTTTTGAAAAAACGCTTTAAAAAACGTTCAAGTTAAAAATATCTGTTTTAAATGCGAATTTAAATTGATTATAACCACACAAACGAAACCATGAAGAATGTTAAGCAATTTATTGAACGCCACTTTTTTATGAGAAAGGTTGAAATGAATTTCCTTCGGTCAAATGAATCTAAAAGCAGCCCTATTATTTTTCAATATGAGCAATACGTCAAGCACAGTATAATAACGCATTCATGCTTTCCTTTACATCAGCCTGATTGAAATTGTAATGTTCCACTTGCGAGAGTCAAGAAGCAGGAGAACGAGTCTGAAAACGCATAATAATCTCGGCGCAAGACTGCTGTCGTGTGAAGTAATAAAATGCGTTTCCTTGAGCTCGAGCTAGACGAAAAAAAGACGGGTGCGCGCTCGGCATAAAAGACGCGCCAAACGAAAATTAACTTAAAAGATTTGGAAATTAACGAAAATTACATTTTCGTGTTCCCGCAAAGCATTTGTTTAATGAACCGAATGGCGCTCATGCTTGTTTACGTGCAAATTCATTAGACTTGCAAATGCGTTGAAAGAGAGAATCACTGAAATACGAACAAGTGTCATTCATACGCGCGGAAAAATGAACATTAGCTCATAAACTTGCGTTATTATAAGCTCTCTTGTTAGTATTTAATTTTGTTACTAGAACAGTAGAGACCTACATTTTATTAGAATAGACTTGCGTAAACATTGCAATTGTTTATACAAAGAAATCGCTTTGCTTTCAATCGGTGTATTGTATTTATGTATTTGATATATTATGTATTCGAAAATATATCTGAAATTGATTGATATAAATTATTATCCATCGTATAAATTAAAAGGTGTGACAATCAATATATTAATACACAAGTTTAAATAATTACATTTTAGACAAAATATAGAAACTAATTTATGTACAACACATTTTTCTAAAAACATAAAAGTTCATAAAACAAGTTTACTTGAAATTCGGTAGGGAAATATAATTTGTTCTCCAAAGCAGAAGATTAGTTGTGTATCTGTGATACTAAAAAAGAAATAATACACTGAAAAAATAATTTAACTGTAGTCAAGTATGATAATATATAGTATAAGCAGACTTGTACTTGAACGAAGTCAGTTTTACTAGTATTTAATTCATTTTTTACTTGAATTAATCTGCTGACAAAGTTGATTTTTATAGTATATTATCTTGATAAAAAATTTAATCTTCTTTAACACAAAACAAATATTAGTAACTTGATTCAGGAGTTAATCAATTTCAATCAAGGGTACATTAATTAATTCAAGGTGAACCTATTTTCATACGTAACACATTATTAAATTTTGTGTTTAATTATTGCAACAATTACATGAATCATATATAGAAATATTTCGATACAATTCTCAAACTTATACTTTTGGGATAAATGAAATGAACAATTTTTTTGCTGCAAGACATTTTTTAAGCGCATTACAACCAATTTTAGTTGCACAACTATCAGAAATATATGGTAAACTGTGATGTACAGTACATGATTATACTGCTAACATTAAACTCAATATTCACATGAGGTTTTTAAACCTATAATAATTGAAAGAATAATCTAATATTTTTCATGAATGTTTATTTGTTATAGATAAACTGTAATAGATAATAATTACTAATTTATTGATTCAAAATAATAAATAAATAATTTATGTATTTAATTTATAAATATGATGTCATTTTATTTTATATTTTTATGGATTTCATGTATAATTATATTTCTTTAATATAATATATAATTAATGAAAATTCCGAAACACAAAATAGCTAATTCATACATTTTAAATTGTTAAACATAAAAATATGTAGTTTTGATTAGAATTCTTTCATTT
>JABFQD010004481.1:0-11747 GCA_022817045.1 Psix sp. ZL-2020
ATATATTTTAATAGAAATTTATAATTATAATTTAGTGTTGTCAAAGTTTCCTGTCGAAGGTGACTTTTAAGATGATTTCAAGTGAATTTTCAAATGCTTAATCTTATGTTATAAAATTATTACTTAATTACAGAATTGCTCACTCATAATTAATTCCACATCGCATTAAACTTCAATTATAAAAACATTGAAGACTTTGTTATGCTGTCCCCACCACTTGTTGACTCGTTTACTTATTCCTGGTGATTCACTTGACAAAGGTTTCTTTTTTCCCTGTGTAATAAATTATTCAAAATGGCGTATGGAATTCCCCTTAGAGATATATATTTTCGCATACATCATGGAAGAGACTGACAAGTCTTTTACGTCATGTTGGTGCCAGCAGACTGCGTTACTTCTCAATAAGTTTTAAGTAATAGGTACCTTCAATATATTTCGACCCAAAGTCGATGTACCATTGACGTCACGCGATCAGTTTTGATACTCAGCAGAATGGTTGACGTAAAATCGAATTCTTCGATTCTTAAAATGTATTAACTTTTTAATAAAGTAATAAATCAATATCTTATTCAATAAAATTTATTAAAAAAATCAAAATCTATTGTTTTGCTTTTTTTCTAAATATTCAATTTTGATGTTTCTGATAAGGCATCTAATATAAACTTTTTGAAAAGATCTAGTGTTTTGTTTATTAATGTAAATAATATGGATTCTTGGCTCTCGCCAATATAAATTTACATTATAAGGTATTTTGCAATTCTTTATTTTGAAAAGAAATCTCATTCCTTTTTTCTCCCATTTTAAGAGCGCATTTCAATTTTGAAAGAATAGTTTATTCTTTGTTGGACTTTTCTGAATTTATACATACGTTAAAAAGTCAAGAAAAGAAGGCAAAAATCTCAATATCGACAGAAGACAAATATTTGAATACTTAATTCTGTTGGAAAAAATTTGTCTAAAATTAAGTTTAGTTGAAAAGAATTTAATTAATTAAAAATAATAAATATTAATTCGATGTATAATTAAAATATTTCATTTATACGATATTTGAAAAAATATCAAAGAAAAAAATATATATCAATTTTAAAATATTTAATGAAACTGATTTTGTATCACATATTCACATCTTCATCGATTGTTCTGTACCTTGAAAAGAATCATTTTTGACTTTTGCGTTGAATTAATTGTGACATATTTGAAATAAAAAAATATCGAAAAAGCACTTTTTTTATGTGTAAATGTTGGTATATTGCAAAAATGTATTTTTAAACTGATTTTGCCCCGATTGATCTGTGGACACATTGCAGATGCAGGCTGGTAGTGTAGCAGCGACGGTGGTCGAGGCGACGACAGCAGAGACACACTACAGTTATCAGCAAGCGGGGGCCTCGCAGCAGAACCAGAGTCAGAATCAAATGGCGGAGCAGGCAGCGTCAACGGCTCTGTCGAGCCAAAATCAAATGAGCAGTCAGCGGCAGATGGCAGGACAGCAATCACTGACTGCGCAGCAGCAGCAACAACAACAACAACAACAACAACAACAACAACAACAACAGCACGTGGGAGTTGCCCAAGCGATGCCGACGAATCAAACACGCGATTTCGCAGCTCAGCCGAGTAGCATTTCGCAGCAGATGCAGCAACTGCAGCGGCACTATCGTGAGTTTGAGAAGCAGCGTCATGTACAGATGGAGAAAGAAGAGGTGCAATCCTTACAAAACAACAACATTGTGCTGAAGGAAGAAGAGGAACCGGAGCCCGGGCAGCAAGTGATTCAAAAGGTGCAAGACGTAGTAATTCAGAAACATGAACCAAGTGAGGGTACGCCAACGTACACAACGATGCAGGCACCTGAGGTGTTCCTGAGTCTCGGTTTTAAGGATGACAAGCATTTCGTTAAGAACGATGAGCGTAACTCAATTGGTCCAATTTCTGAGTTTCTAAAGATTCGCACGGTGCCAGAACCGTCTTCGCTGATCAGCGTGAATCCGCAGATCATCAGTCAGACGATTAAGCATCCTACTTGTCGAGAGTGCGGAAAAACATTTGGTTCGGTGAGTTTGCTAAACGCGCACACGTGTGGCACGGTTAACATTCTCAGCGAACAAACTGTCGAGCTTGCTCTTAAGGAAGAGTCGCCTTCGGTAAACGGGGCTCGTGAATTCACCTGTGAGATTTGCGCGAAGCCGTTCAAGCGGAAAGAGCACCTCTTTCAGCACCGCAAGCTCCACACCGGCGAACGTCCTTACATTTGTCCCACGTGTTCCAAGGCATTCAGTCGGAAGGAGCATCTCGTGCGCCACCTAGTGTCCCATACTGGACAGAAAATGCACGAATGTGAAGTGTGCGGTAAGAGTTTTTCTCGGAAAGATAATTTGCATAAACACCGCAAGACTCATGGAGTCTCCGGTCCCTACATTTGCGACACCTGTGGCAAATCTTTCATCATCAAACATTATTATTTGATGCACCTCACGACGCACACTCCGGTCGATGGATCGAGTGCCGATCCTCTGCCGTACAAGTGCGACATCTGCCATCGAGCATTTTCTGTCAAGCAGTACCTCATGACTCACAAGTTACGCCATAGGTCGAAAAACAACGCGCAGAACAACGGTGCTGCGCAACCTCAGAACGATCTCGCGCTTGTTGATGATAATGACGTAGGTGGCGCTGCGAGCATGAGCGACGCTGGCGCCCCCAGCAGCGCTGCTATCGCGGATATACATGGAGTTATGGATAGAGCGGACCGACAGGGTGGCGCTACCTATGCGACTGCGCAGTATCAGCAGTCGGACGTCACTCCGTTCCAATGAGAACAAGAGCCGCCGGTTTACTATGTTTTGTTGAACGGCGCCAATGAAAAATCTGCCTAAAATGTGAGAGCTTGTGGCGCTGCACTCGTCTCACCGATCCGACCTCTTGATTCACTTCAACGGTCATGCCATTATTCGATTTCAATGATTTTGTATGCAATTACGAAATCAAAATAATTGTGTCGTATGGTTCATTTGAAATCATTTTTATTTATTTTTAACAAGGATGGAATGAGCTGAATAATGGAAGAAAAATGAAATAATGGATGTGTTTTATTTAAAGTATTTTTTTAAACAGAACACATTCTCGTTGTTCAAATGTTACGATTTATGATATATTTATTTTAATTTCATACAATGAAAGTTTCGTCAAACAGAAGAAATTATACTATTAGTTTTATACGAAGATATTACTTTTAAATATCACCATATGGTTTTTTCCACCTTCACATTTTATTTCATCCTTGCCATCTAAGTTTTAATCTTTTATTATCGGTTTAATGCTTTAGAGATTGCCGCTGGATTAAAATAAGTTTTCTTGATGAAGTCAAAATATATTTTTTTATTCAACGATATTTCATACATATTGTCTACTATAATAAATAGTATCAATGCGTGTATAAAGTGTTGTTCATATATCGATTTTAGGTTATTCGATGTATAAAACATGGAATAACTTCATTTAAATAACATTTAATTCTAAAACGGCTAAGAATCTCAATTATTTATTAACAGTTTCAAATATACAATCGCGAGCAGTTTTTATGGTAACTAAAAAATTGTATTAATTTCTTAGATCTAAATAAACAAAATAGAATATTAAAAAAGTCTCTCAATAGTAAATTCCGGCTGATAAAATTATCTCTATGGAATGTTTAATATACACTGATATTATAGTTAACAGTTTTTCCAAATTTATCAAATAACTGCTCGCAGGTATTGTACGTGAACTGGAAACTGAGACCACATGAGGTTGAATAAAATATATCGTAAAAAATTGGATACTTGAGCCGTTGCAGTCTAAATAGTTTTTGATATAAATTATTATAAAAAATTGGGGAGATTGAAAGTTTAAGTATACTTAAATTTACTTACTAATTTATAGTAAGTAATTTACAGACAAATAATATATTTTGTTCTAGGATAAAGTCTAGTAGTACAAAGTATACAATACGAATAAAATATTAATAATATTATTGATAATAATATTAATATTTGAAGATTAACAAAATTTCATTCTCTTCAACGAAAATCAGCGTTTCATAAACTAAAAGTATAAAATGTATGATTTATATCAAATGAATACAATGAAATTCATTTGTTTTAATTTTGATTTTGTCAATCAATCAATTGTGAAAAATATATTTTGATTATTATTTAAGTTGAAAAGTATGAAATTTCATGTACATTTACATCTTATCTGTAGCCATATCTTTAGAAACTCTTTTACATAAAAACAAACCTGTCGGGAATCGAACTCAGTACCTTCGAAATGGAAAATTTATAGTCAGGTGGACCGCGCTATCAAGCCGCAAAAGAAAAAAAATCAAAATGTCATATTTACACGTCTCTATGAAACTGAATTCTAACGACAATGAAATTGTAAGAATTATATTTTGTTTGTTTCTAAAATATTTTAATTTTATGTTATTTAGTGTTGTATATTTTTACAATTTCTTCGACGTTTGCTCTGAGCAAAACGATTGTAAATTAAAAACAGGCGTTTACCAGTGAGACTTGAATATAATAATTCACGAACAATGAAAAGAATAAAAAAATGAATAAAAAGTACTATTAAAAGAAGTTAGTCGACTATGCAAATATAATGGATTGTAGTAGACGAATTCAAATGCCAAGATTGATTTTTCTAAGACCACCGAATAGATTTAATGAATGCGAACTACTTGTACATAAATGTTAATTCAAATGAACTATCAAATTTGTGCTTTTCCTATTTGTGCTTTAAATTTCACAATCGAATTCCAAAATTGTCTGAAAATTTGCATCCAGGTATTGAAATTAGCATAGAAGTAGCAATGCAAAGCATTTTTCTCTACCTCTGCGTAATTTTAACTCCATATCTGGGTCAAATGTTTCGTTTTTCAGAGCGCAACATTTATGTTCAGTTTCGTTTTTCGAGTGCGCAAGTTTAATATTTTTCTTACCATAGATAGCAACAAATTATTTTGGAATTCGACAGAAATATTACAAGAAGTCTTGGTAGGCCAATGCTTAGGACTGTGTAGAATTCGCGAACATGCGTAGCGCGATGTGTCAGATGTATAAGTTTTATGTACATATATTTTCATAGCAACTATTGTAAGAATGAATATCAATCTTATTTCCATATCGTCGTTTCCAAAGCCAAAGATTACATATTATTTAAAGTATATCTGTAACTATTTGGTAGCGTAGTCGGTTGAATTTTGCATGCGATTCTCCGCGATAAAGATCAATTCATTAAGATCCTTCGTTCGAAAAAAAAGATATTAGATTCGTAACGTGTCATCATTTATCAGCTCTTTTGACTTCCGAGATGTATTGTTTCTTGTATGGAATGTCACGTGACCATTTTTATCACTACGTGGGTTGCTGAGACTTTTTGAAATAAATTCTCATACTCTTGAAACTCGCTCATTTCTTTTCAATACCTTTTTCTGACGCCATCCGTTTTATAATCGCTCGTTACCTTTTATCTACAACTGATTATAACATTATTTTTATCCAGATAATTATTTGCACTTGATAAACATAAGTCATTTATTAGTCGTTCTATTTTCAATGAAAATGTATCGCTGTTTTCTTGCTATTGTACTTTTTAATTTAAGCTTCGCGCAAAATTATGAAAAGTAAGTATTTCATATGAATTCACCTTTTATATTTTCATAAACCACTTTTCTAAATAGCAAATTTGTTCTCCATTCTCAATTTACTTCTCTCTTTAATATATTTTTCATTTTTTGTACCATTTTGTTTTACAGAGATTATCAAGTCACTCTCATTTTTAAATCAATCAAGCATTTCAACAAATTTAGATATGACTCCGGATTGGAATTATCAACCTTTGAGTTGGATCTGAAAATCGACTCTGTCAAGGCTATTATGTTGGTACCGGACAATTCTTTGGACATTGTAAAACGTTATCTCAAGAAGAACCAAATTCGATACAACATTGAAGAACTTTTGTACGTCAGACACTTTAATGAATTGTATTATCATGGTGATATTCAAACATAAATTGAGATCAAAAATTGTATGCCGTCTAAAGATAAGAAAATACCGATTGCTGGAAATAAACTGCTGCAGATAAAGAAACCTTATTTTCAAATGTATCGACTGCGTAGCATTTTATCGACGTACATCTAATTTGCATATCAATTCAATTCAAACTGTTTTTGAAATTGTCTATTAAAATAAAAAGTAATTTTACTTTTACTGAATAATTGACCACAGGTAATAAAATATTCTAATTAATTGTATTATAATAATTGAAGTTGTATTCATTATTAATTTTTCATTAAATTTTATTGCAAGAAAAAGTTAATTCAACAAATGAAAAGAAGATAATTGGACGAAGTGACACCGGTGATGAAGAAGTGATGGCGTTTGCGCATTCAACAGCATTCAACAGCACAATTCAAATATAAGTCATCATCGAAGCCTGAGGGTTCACGTGAAGTACCCTAGAATTATCGCTAAACGTTATAGCCTAGACTCCATAGATCTCACGTATAAAATAGTAGGTTTTATTCCGACGTTCGTACCATCTTAAAGTAGAGATCGAATAGACGATGGGAGAGGCTTGTGAATTTCGTTAAAATAATCGTTTTTCTACTTTCGATGAAATCCATCCATTTATTTCTATTACCGCTTTTATTGCATACCTCTAACCGACACTTATTTCTTAGTCTTATACTTATTACAAATTAAGTACTTACAATAAGTACAACTTCATTTTTTCACCTTGAATACAAATGAAGATAAAATATCAATTACAATTAGAAGTCTAAATGTTTTCTAATTAAAACACAAGTGTCACGATTTGTAATGAAATATTAAGGATTTTGAAAAGAACTTTTAATTAAAATATGAGTTTCAGTTTATTTATAAGAAAGTTGCACATATTGATCGAAAATGTGGTTTTTATTTTGATATCTGGTGTAATATCTATACTTTGAGGAAGATACGTGTATAGAAAATCAGAACTTGTGGAAACGTCAAGATCCCTGAAGCCACAATCAGTCAGAATGTCTTTTTCGTTTACACCCTTATACATCCCTTGCTTTATACCGAGCTTCCTCGGCTGTAGCATACGGATACGAAGCACCTCAATCGATCGATAATACGTTCACTTGCAGAGCAATTTCATCTTTGAATAAAACAAAATATCACGTCCTATACGAATATTCATTGCTGAACTTTGCAATTATACAGACATCGTATGGTTTAACAACACATTTTGAAGTTTATTATTACTCATTCATTTGCGAGTCAACTTTTTGGCTGATTCAATTAATTTGGTAAATGTTTGTTTTAGGCCGACCAAATTGGTAACAAAATAATTGAGGAACAACAAGGACCACGACTGCAACTTAGTTTAATCATGGGATATGAATCAAGTAATGATAATAATGTGTCCACGACGGTTTGTTTGGTGGTAGGTGGGCGATGATTCCACTGCTTTCAGAAGGGCGATTCTCTGCCGTTTGTAATGCGAAAGAGATCAAAGGCGTCAGTAACACCTGTCCTTTAAGCCCTCGCCTTGTCATCCTGCAGGATTGCGCCAGAAAAGTGCCGCTCAGGCTGTTGCTTCAGTCCGCGGTTTGATCATCTACCCTCTCTGCTTGTTCCTTGTCTCTGACAAATTATAATTATCCTTAATGCGACTAAAAAAATTTCTTAATTAAAGTACGCTATTTTCCGCGTATTGTCGTTTGCCACTTTTCCTCTGTGGTTCAATCGCTTTAATATGTACGTGTCATTTTTATTGCAAATTTTTATAACTAAAATAATATAATACAAAGTTATTTTTTTTTATTTTTTTTTTATTTTTTTTTTTAAAGAAAAGAAAAAATTTGGAAATAAATAAACAAAATATTTTATCTCATTTAAAAAGATCGATTAACGGAGAGATTAAAATTGTTTGATATGAATTATCGAGTTTTTTCTTTTTGATAATTAAGCGGAAGTAACATTTCAATTTTCAAAAAATTGATTTTTTTAATGAAATGTGTTTTTTGAACTCTCTAAGAACAGTTACTAAAATATAAAAGTTTAATTCGCAGTAGAAAATGAGTTACAAAGTATTTTATATTATAAAATACTTCGTTTTTTACTATAAAATGCAATTTATAAATGTGCTTTGTATTAAATGTACAAGTCGCATTTTTCATCCGATTTACTTGAAATTTTTTTGCAAATGATAGGTAAGTATATTTGGGCGAAATGCGAAACGGTATAACTTTGCGAAAAACACATTTTTCACAAATTTGGCCCGATGATCGTTAATTTAGAATCTACTGAACAAGTCAAAAAAAGAAAAATTAATTTCAGATGCGAATTGAAAGCTCCAGTGTGTCAATGCAGTAGCGGTGTTTTTTGGACATGGTCTTGGTTCGGAGGCTGTATCAGTCATAATTATGGTCAAAAGGATGTCAACAATTTTGAAAACATAGTTAAAGATATACCTAATAAAATGTTAACATAATTAGCAATTTATTCACTTTCATACTAGAAAAAAAATCACAAAACAACCTTTTGCGGCCTCAAAAGTTTTATTTTCCCTTAATATAAATGACTAAAGATGAATTTTCCATTGCTTGTTAGATTTTGTAATTTTTTTCTTGGAGTAAAACTTGTTGTATTGATTAGGTTCTGAAATTACTGGATTACTTTAAGCGAGCTTTCACTTCATTTAAGCTGTTGCTTGTATTGATTTTGAATATATTAGTACATTTTATATACCATAAAATAAAGCAATCTTATCGATTGAAAAATTACTCTAAAATGCGTATCAACATTGACCAATTGCAATTGCAGTGATATTTATTTCAAGTCGCTAATTAATTTCATTTTCATAAGTTGTTTACTCATTTTTATAGGCTGTTTGTAATACTCTTCATAGGTTGTTTTTTCCATATACTGCTTATTTTTACAATAAGAATTATTTACATATTAAAAAGAATAATATATGCATTTTATAACTGGATATAAAAACATAAAAAGTTAATAAAAATCTATATTTTATATTATTCAATGTTTCAGATTCCTGATCTTAAAAATGATGGCAAATCACTGAGTCTGAATTGACAACTGTTGCGGATTATTATAAAGATATACGTTTGAAATGAATATGCACTGCCACTCAAAGATTCATCAAAAATGAATCTGAGGTGATGTTCTCGTGGAGCATTAATCATGGAATACATTAAGCAATTGCGTTAATAGTTGGAAATGAAGTGCGGCGCCTTTTGTACGACCCGGCCAGACTAACGATTTGCAAACATGACCATTTGGCGAGTTCATTACAGAGAGGGCGTTTATAACGTAAAGTAGGCAGACATCTTGAGGAAGCTCGAGATTTGCTTCTACAACAAAGCAGCTCATCTAACGAGTTTGGAAGTGATTCTTTTGCTACGCAAATGAATCTGTTTCATCAAGCGAATATCAGACATGAGTAAAAGAGCAATTTCTCATATTGTCGCGCAGGTACCAAAGACACTAATCGGCCCTGTATAGTCGACACATGCGATGGACAGATAGACAGACGGAAAGCTGTTGACGACAAATCGAGGGTTAAAATGCAATCGGTAAATAGTGAGCAGAACACAGGGAGATGTCTATCAGACAGAGAGCAGGATTATAGCCCTAATTTGAAGCGTCTATTTAGTGTGTCGAGCTCGCGGCAAATTGACGAAGCTCGGCTTAAACGTATCGATCAGACTTTGCCATCGCATTAGAATACGCACAATTACAAAATAACACGTACCGCACTTCATTATTCATTAGCAACAGCTTTTCTTCGCGTTGCTTCATTTGCTGCTGCTGCAGCTAAAATGCTGCTCATAATACTTCACAGACGTTTATCACAATATTGAACTGATATTTAAAACGTCTATTGATTTATAAATCAACTACGAAATAAGCTTTCACTATAACTTTAATTACAACTAAATTAAATCAACTGAATTAGCGCTTTGGAGAATTATTAGTTCATCGTAAGATTATACAACGGATATTGACTGATTTTGAGTTTCGAAGAAGACAAAAAGTAGCGTTCACAGAAAAATAATTTCAGCCGAAGATCAACTTATAGTCACGCCACTGGATTTTATACATTGTAGACCAAATTATGCAATTAATTTGAAAGATAAGATTATTTGACTTTGTAACCCGGGGATGAAACGGCGGATGAAAAAATGGTTTTGATACTGCCAAAGGCAAACTTGATAGACACGCCATGGACTATACATTGTAGAGCTGATTAGAATTCTAATTTGGATGACCAAAACTGTTGATGCTCCAATTATTAGTTGTGATATAAATTCGATTCTCGCGTGTCCAGGAAGCTTTGGCTGAATTTTGGATATCGAACTGTAACCTTCTGGAACGATATGGTCTCCGAGCGAAGAGTCGACCTTTGGCGCAGCGTGTGAATATTAAGCGAAGACATGCAAAAAAGTGAAACTATTAATGACGCTGGGAATTGATCGACTATATGCAGTCTAATTGGCGGGCAATTAGAAGTTTGGCGCTGTCGAAAGTTTCCCATAGGATAAGAGCAGTAATGTTCCATCATAGATTCGACATTCCTTTGCCCACGCGATGCACTTGGACGTCGTGTGAGAAAAAGAAATGGATAATTCGATTTGGCCATTATGATCGTTCCGCGTATTCGCGCAGCCTAATTATAGGCGTTTCGATCATTTTCGATACTAATTTCTTGCAGAAGGCTAGGGCTTTCCAGTTTTGTACTATTCGGACACGTCGAAGGGCACGCAACTGTGGGTGTGCCTCGTCTGTGTGAGCTGCGCCAGTGTACGCGTGTGGCCCGTAAAGTGAAGGGTTCGCTAAACAGAGATTAGCAGTTAGGATGAGTCTTTCGTGTTTCTGGGATCCTAAACCGTAGATCACGATAATTGTGAGAACAATACCGCCAAAACAATTTTACGCTTTGCAATGTGTGCACCGCTCCATTCCGTCGATCATAGATCACGTCAGATTCCCGAATCTTGATCGCAACCGATCGATCCATCAGCAGTACCCAATCGATCTTGGAATTCGTCCTGTCCCATTATTACGTCTGACCGACATTTTTGCACGATTAATATCGTTTCGTTACATATATCACGTCTTCCACATCCTTCGCCCTTTTCTACTCACTCTTTTCAAACCCAAACAAAAAATACAGCTCATAACTTCGATTTGGAATTTAATTAGTCTATCCAAATTACAATTTTTATTTCAACTATTAATTATTTATTTATTTATTTATTTATTTATTCATTTCAATAATTTTACAACTCTGGTAAACCAATACGGTCGATACTTAAAAATAAGAGAAACAAAGAGAATACAAATATATAAACGAATTATCTAAATATCAAAAGACCAGATTAACACGGAGAAAAGTTGATATAGTATTCATAATAACACTAAATACGTTTATAACATACCAACATAATAATGCACTTTTTTTTACTCATTTTAACAAACAAATTTTAATTAGAATAACTACAAAAGTGTAATCCACCATGCTTCTAAACAACGTTATTGCAGCTAATGCCTCGTGTTCAACTTTCTGATAGGCGAAAAATTAGGTTACTTGATGTTATAGCAACCAAACTAATAGCAATTAATTTTCGTATATGAGTTTTACAGGAATATAAAACTTTGTCATGCATTAAGAAATCTGATGCTTCCATCTCTATA
>JABFQD010004482.1:0-11747 GCA_022817045.1 Psix sp. ZL-2020
TCCAAAATTTTCGATAGAAGATTATTAAAGAATTTCGTAAAAGTAGCCAAAATTAATAATTGAATAATGATTAATAATTAACATTCCTGCCATTTCATTTTTAACAATATATTATCAAATGTTAAAACATATTTTTTATCATTAATTAAGAAACATGCATTGTCCATTCCCACAGAAAATAACACGAAGTCTAAAATGCACTTTTTGCCAATATTCAATTTTCCTGCATTTCATTTTTTCAATCTCAAAATTGCAATTATATTGTTTTGAGTTTTGTCGTACTTGGCAACTTAAATTTACAAACATGTACAGTGACAATTATCAAAATACAATATTTACCTTACAGATACGCAAATATTTATAACTCATTGAACAATTAAATGTCGCAGTGCCATTCTCAACACACTGTCAAACGCATTTATAACATGTATACAGTGGAAGACTGATTATTCCCAATAGTATCGATCAGTTTTCATTTCAATCAGATAATAATAAAACTAATAGGAAATACATTAGAGTTTACGATGATTTACGTCTTGATCTCATCAAACAAAAGCATTATTATCAGTTAGTCTTATATTGATTACCATCATGGAAATGAATTTCTGATTCTTGTAAAATCAGACTAATCATAAATCACAAAAATTATATTTGTCATGTGCTGAATGAATAGTCAACATTTATTGGAATCGCATTTCAATTCTTTATTTTACGTTTCTGAATTTAAACTTTTTTGATCGAGCATATAGTTTCTATCGAAATTGTTATTTCAATTACTCTGCGCTTCATAGGAGAAGAATTTAAATGGTGAAGTTTTCATACCCTCGCAATAACGAAGATTTTGTTCGATTTCAATTTTTGGTGATTAAAATCATCCCTCTAATTCTCATTCATATACTTAAAAAATGTTTTGTATTATTGCAAGAATTATATTTACTGAAAATGGTTAAATCAAAATAAAACATTGCATATACATTTTGGATTTATTTATTATCTACTTGAATTTGATTACGAAGTAAATTTCAAAGTATGTGATTATTTTTATTATTTTTCACATAACATATTTGCGAAGATTCGCTGTTTTTCATCGAAGATAAAAACTTGATTTAACAAATGCATAATCAACTATGTGTCACACTATCGTAAAGTTGTGCGATAAATTGGCAATACTTATTACCTGCCTGTAGTACATTGTGAATAGAGAAAGTTAACGAAAATTTGTAGTTGTTTCATAAATGTGTCTTGAAAATTCCCGACAGATAGAAAAAATGAGCGATCAAGTGACATACAATGTTATTTTAGATTGAAATCAGTTTACGATTACAAAACAACAACGATTAAACAAGACAATAATTATCTTCATTAACTATCCAACACTTGAAAATACCAGTTTTTCTCGTTTGAAGTGTACGTAACTTTAAAACTTCCTCAAAGATATAGTCATACGCTCGGATTATTGTTAATTTTTATATAACATTTTTCAAGAATAGATGTATTGAAGCTATTCTCTTAGGATTTAAAGCTCGATTCAAAATTGACTTAAGCTTGTCTTTGTCCCCTTTTTTCAGAAATACTCATTCACAATATGTTTACATTGTAAAATTCCCGATAAAATATGCATTAATCAAACTACCTTGCTAATTACAAAGATTAATAATTGGTCTGAAACGAAATTGTTTTGCGAAAATGAGCCAACTTTTCTTAAACATTTTAAGTTAGTTTAATAGGAAAAGAGTTAATCATTTTAGTGTTTACAAATTTTTGAGTACAAGATAAATAACGAACGTCTGAAAAAACCACGAAATGAAAACTTGTATAACTTGAAGATGAGATAACTAAAAATTGAATCGCCAGTAAATGAGAAATTGGAAATTATACACTCGACTTTAATAGGAATCGCATCAGATCATCATGGAACCAATATTCTTTCCCACAAGTGAAATGTATTATTCTTTAAGAAAAATCTTAGCTATTAAAAGTCAATTATCCAACAAATATTTCATCGAATGCCGAACATTTTAGCGAACATTTTCATCTGATTTTCATCACGTGCCGTAAAAAAATAAATCTTTTTCTTGCAACATTTAAATGATAGTACCTTCCGAAAGATAGTACATTCATAAATTGAAAACTTCTCAAGTCAGTGTGAATTCATATCAAATAAAAAATTATTGGAGATTTCTGTCTTAAAGATGACCCGATTTGGAGAACATGGCAGCTAGCATGTGTATCCTTGCAATGAATACTATAACACATTCTAAACGTTCGAGTCTATTGTAATCGTCCTTTCTTCTTAAGATAAACGCCGTCTAGAGTTAACTAAAGTCTCAATTGGAAATGCTGTAAATAAATCATTCTGAAGCAGATGGAAGTCGAATTATTTGAAATCGTAATAAAATTTGCACAATTTAGAAGCGCTATAAGAGTTTTATTGAATTCTTTTGATTGTGGGCAATAAATGCCCGAATTGGGATTTGTATTCGTTGAGAAAGGGATTCATATTAGATTTAGGTTTATATTTAATTATCTGCTGAAAGTTTCAAAATAAAATGGAAAATGTTTTAGAGTTATGCAGATTATCATCGTCACAAATTATCTCCTCAGAAACTTATTTCTTTTACACAAAAGCTAGCATTTTTGATCACATTAAAAACTCTTTTATATATCCTTTACACCTGTGATGCGTATCATAATAACATTATAATAATGTTATTGCATTAAAATTCATGGTAATTAAAATCCATCATAAATTCGTTAATTTTTAATACCATAAATAATGTAAGATAAACTATCGTTAAGTAAGAAAATAAGTGTACGCCTCTTACGATCTCGAATTCGTTAAAATTGATCGAACATGATTTTACTTCGCGTTATCATAACTGACGTTATTTACTCAATGAGCGCAATAATATTGTTACTAGTTTAATAAGACAATAAAACAAAGAAAATATTTCATGCCCCGAACATTATGTCTGCTCGACATATGAAACTGCAAGCATCTATAATAAATTTCATTATAATCGTTCATGATTAATCGTTTTGCATCTTTGTACGAAATGTTATCATAAAAGTAAAACACATAAACCACCAATGTCGGAACACAAATTTGCATTAAACAATGCGATCAACTATTTAACAAATCATGTATAAAATAAAATGAAACGGTAAATAGCGCGAATACACCAAAACCAATAACAAATCGTTCAACATCGATCCAAAAATTGCAAAAATTTTGCAATAAAACCATCGACAGTAGCTTAATTTTGCAATGTCACCCGTCAAACACTTGGCAATTTTTGTCAATAATCATTCTTGATGCGAATTTTCGCGTGCATAATCTAGCGAATCGTAGCAAACCACACCTTGAAGTGAGGCTTATGTAAAAATAAACATCGCGACAATATAACGTAACGAGATAGATAACGACCTCGATTGACCTTATTATGAATATGAAAAAGTGTTGGCGTTGAATTATGAGCGCACGACTAATCCAGCCATAAATTGATCGGATAATTCGCGGTGTATTACACGAAATTCCGCGATTACTTGTCTTTGAATGTAAGTTATTGCATACAATGCAACTCGTCCGAGACTCTGAATGTTGTTTTGTTGAGAGACTAATGACGCACAATAATACGTAATATGCTTTCTGAAGAGCCTCTGCGTCTTGTAGGACACAATAGAAAAGCACAATCAAAAAGATATGCAGGGCGGATGAATAAAATTATGTAGAAAAGAGAAGCAAACGAGTTAATGTGGGTAGAGAGATTCTGGATCAAAACACCTGCAGCGGTACCGGTCACTTACCATGAGTAGCTTGACCTTGTTAATCAAAGGGAATGTCGTCAGTAACTTGTTGACGGCCGTCAATACTTTGCCTTCCAACGTGGCAGCGTCTGCAACGTCTCGTTCGGACGAGCATCCGGGCCCGATGTCGCGTCCCCGCGTCGGCCACAGCACACAGCGATTTGGCTTTTCGTTTCGGCACCGATCTCTCGGGTCTCGTTCCCACAGCCAGCGACTGAGCCAATGCAACTAGCCGGGAATCCGCTTCCGACTGGCTCCCACAGGACCTGTTGGAATCCTCGACCAATTCACCCGAGTTCCTAGCCAAGATGAAAAACCTAATCAAACTTCGATGGCCCCGAAATTGCAACTTCTAATACCAATACTTTGTAACTAATTTTTCCAAGTTAAGGAAAAAGCTCGGAAAGCAAGAGCTTTGATGGAAATTCGATCAGGTTCGATGGTCCTGGTTGCAAAAAGGACGAAATGCAGACTGCAATTGTTATTCTTTGATCTTTTTGCAACGAATATTTTTGCAGCTTCCAACCACCGGATTTTCAACAAACTAACTCGGCTCAATTAGTTTCCTTCGGCTCGCCAATTTCGCGATTGCAGAATCTAACGAGCGATAAGAGATCGGTTCGAGTCGCGGCGATGTCGCGGTCTCAACGGCGACTGAACGGAGCTGCGTGGATGCTGTGGATCTCCGACAGGAGCACGCTCGCGAGAAGGTGGGAGAGGGTGTAGAAAAGGGAAAGAGGGTGTAAGAGAGAAAATGAATGCCAGCGGTGTAGTGCATTTTGCGGCAGTATTTTTTTTTTGTTGATCTGAAATTCGAAACTATGGCGTCGAAGTATTTGATGAAGTGAGACACATTTTCTTTGGCCCACGAATGGACACCACTAGTTGCTGCAGCTGTCACGCTTCGCGCATGCAAACACACAACTATCCGCAACTCACCCTCGCTCGCCATTCTCCTGTTACGCGCGTTATCTTTCTTAAGAGAGCGTACGCTCCGACACAATGTGCCCGTTTATTTGACTTCAACTTTTTTGATTAACTATGTCACCAGTGTTTGCAAAATTTAATCACGAATCGCACTGCCGAGATGCTTTTCAGATTTTTTCTTTAGTGTTTAGATGTTGGTACAATTCTTGCTTCTGTTGCAAAATACGTAAATTACATGAAAAAGTTAGTGCGAATAGGGCATATTTAATTTCGATTGTTCCAGTTTAATTATGTTCAGATTTTCTATATGTTACACAGTGATAACTGCTTGCGTGAAACACTGTATACTGATGTATAATAAAAATCGAATAATCGACCGTTCTGAAGAATACAATATAAAGATTCAACAAATTATATTTCAGTGTGTTCATATCGACTAACCGCTGATATTCAGAGGATTATTAACCAACGAAAAAACCTGAATGAACTGAAAGTTTTAATTATTTTTCTTTTTGAAACTAATACTATATAGATATAATTGAACTCTATCGAATGAATGTTTTATTTACATTGGGTCTCGGTAAAAATGTGAAAATCAATAAATCTGTACATGGTTTTCAGACAATTATCACTGACAAATCTTGAAAATAAGACATAAATTTTGATCTTGAAAATATATGTTAAATCAAATCAAATTTAAAAGTACTTTGTACAATTTTTAGACAATTTTTGCAAGATGTATTACTATGATTTTTTAAATATCCACTCGCGATTTTTTATTTTTCATTTCTCGTTACGTTTTGAGGAAATCATGTCAATAAACAAATTTATTCACCTTGTTGGCAGAGGTGAGTTAAATATGTCTATTGATTAATTTATAACAGGGACAATTTAAAGACGAGAGAAACTAATATCACCATTATTCGGTACGTCTATAGTTGGATGGAATTGAGTGTGATAGTTCTGTAAAAAATCTCACACTAATTCTGTCTATCATAGCAAATTTACATTTACACATTTTATGAATCACAAAAGATCTTTTAGAGCTATTGTAAAATTAAAAAGATTTTCTTTGCTATATCCTATTATATATTTAAAAATTCTTATTGAAATCTTTAAAAGATCTATTATTGAGAAATATCAAAAATCACATACAGATCTAACGATTTTCACTCAGGATATAAATAGTGTGAATTCTATCATGCATTTCTTACAAATAGTCACTTTCTTCTTTCACTATGAAAATATTTCCTACTAATTTTTATTAAAAAAGATATCTGTGAAAAAATCAAGTGTTTTCCTTTCTCTGCAAAGATTTCTTACTGAAATTCAATTCTTTATATATCATTGCAATAAATATGAGAAAGAAAGTACATATGTTATAATAATAACAACTAAATCTTCGTAAACGAGAAAAAAAAATATTATTATTGTAATAGAAAATGAGAAAAATGAAAATAAATTAAAACAGAAATAAAAGAAAATAGTTTGTAAATCTAAAAGACAACATTCATTTGAAGTGCAGAATTGTATAATTATTAAATTAACGATTTTTAATATCTTTGAACAAATTTTCGAAAATAAAACACAAGATTTATAATAGTGTTATAATTTGTAATTTAATGTAAATTATTTGATGTATGTTCAAAGTTATATAACCTAATTATTATACCCCAGTTGTTATCCAAAATATTTTACACTTACATTATTTATCCACAGTTATTTAAAGAAGAATCTCATAAAACACGACTTGAGTCATTTTAATTATTACCGTTGAAACTTTTGAGGGTGGCTGATACATTATAAGAAAAGGAATTTGTATAGAAGAAGTTCAGATTATGACGATTATAATTAAAATATGATAATTTTTTGTTATGAAATTTAATTTTACAAATTAAAATAATAATCATGATATCTTCATCAGATTATACAAAATTACATAAACGATATTGTATAATTCAAATAATTATTTATTTATGATATACAAAAAAATTAAAGGTTAAATATTATACATATTGCAATTTAGAATAATAACTTGAATATAATAAATTATTAAATACGAAAAAATATCTGAAACGTTATTAGTTTTATAATCGCAATTTCCAAAGCTGTAAATAGTCTTTTAAAGAGCTCGTTACAATCGTATGAAATTTATAATTAAATAAAGTAAAATATTTAGAAATGTGAAATTATCTCATTCAAAATTATTACGATTCATTTTAATTTATAATTTTTTGTAATTAAAATACGGTAGATGTAAGAGATTATTTTGAAATATGGTTTACTACATTCCATCTTACTAAGATACAATAAATCCCAAAACTAACTCATAATTGACGCTCATCTATAAAAACGCATCGATACAATAACCTTCAAAAGATACTTATCCACATTTCATAATATTATTGACTACTTTTTATCAAGATATTGAGATTCAGTGACTTTATTTTCAATTTAATCAAAGCAATGAAAAAATCAAAATTCGAGTCGTTTAAATCCACAATTTTTCAAACAAATGGAAAGAGGCTTATTACTAATCAACTTTTCACTAAGGGAAAAGTACTTAGTTTTCCCATTAATGAATGTTTTTCTCTTTTTTGAAAAAAAAAAAAAGTTAATCCGTCCCCACTAAAAATATTCCAAAATTGTTTAAAAACTAAGACCACTTATCATATCGTTTGTGAATCAATATATATCATGTCAAACTAGTGAATAATATAACGATTATCTAACAATATGTGAAATCACTAACTTTTCCCCCGAGTTTTACAATGTGAAAAACATTCACTTCAAAAGTGAAAAATATCATTCAAGATCAGTCGTAAAGTATTTTCGCTTGTTCTCCTAGTTTTAATACGAACACCGTTGATAATGTGAGTGTTCAAGATATATCCAAGCAGGTGACTTTACTAAAAAGCATAAGAAAAATTCTGAACATAGCTTTGAACAACTGCCGACTGAAGTCACAAGAGATATCTCGAAGATAGCGAAAAGCAGTGGAGACAATATTTTGCACGAAAAATTAGGCTTGAGGAAATGGACTTTCCAAATAGGTGCCGCGTATTTGCTCATATAACAGAACTAAAGCAACAACGTATTGATGATCCAGAGCGTTGTTTCGAGCTGCTTAAGCGGAATAAACAGGATTTCTTGGACTGGTATATGACAATGGATAAAACATGGATCAACCGCTATACTCTTGAATTAAAAAGATCAACAATGATATTTGATTCGCGGAGAGCAGCGAGTAAAAGCCGTCCAAAGGGGCCAAAGACCGCGAATGGCCTCCGTATTTTGGGATTCGCTCGGTATTATATTCATTGACTATATTGAGAATAAAAAAATATCAATGGCAAATATTACATAGCGTTATTCGATCGATATGAGAAAACGGCCTTAAGTACAAAAGAAAAGAGCGATCTTCCACAAAGACAACGCACCCTGTCACAAGTCGATGATTACGATGGAAAAATTGTATGAATTGAAATTTGAATTACTTCTCAGTCCAACCCCAACGACTACTACTTGTTTGGAAACTTCAAAAGAATGTTGCAGGGAAAGAGATTTGCATCAAATGATGAAGCCATAGACGAAACAAGCACCTATTTTGAAAGTGAAGACAAATGGTTTTTAAAGCAGGAATTCGGATGGTAACAAAAGTATAACAAAACAAAAATTAAGGAACGTCGCGTTTATGAAGCACGTTTTATGTTTATATACTTTTTCTATCATTTATTGAAGAAAAAAAGTTAGTCATACATTCATGAATGTGGATTCTTCTTTTATTGATTACTCAGATAAAATTAGTTAATCGAGAAAATTCAGTCTTAAGTGATTCTTAAAAGTAATATTTTTGTATTGAATTATTAATTCTTACAATCCAATTTGTATATACAATATATATATATGTATGTATGTATAATTAACAACGTTATTATATATATACGATTTTAGTTGTGGTAGCCCTCCGGCTTATTAACATGTTAAGTTTTTTACAAAAGTAAAATATTGTACTGATCTATCAGACAACTAATTCCAAGTTCCTGTAATCTACTACACTCTGATACAACAGAATATCAAACTCTTTCAAATAGATATGCTCAAAATAAAATAACATGATATTGTTTTTTAACATTTCTCTCGATAAATTCCATTAAAACTGAAATTTATTTCATTATCACATCAAAGCTTCAGTAACTCTCAACTTAATGAGCTCCAAATAAATAGATAAATTCACCAATACAATATTATGAATTTGAATAATTTTCAAAAATTACAAAGCCATTTCTCAAGAAAAGAATTCAACTTGATTGTTATATTATTGTCTGCAAATGATGATGAAGTTTTACTTTTTTAAACAGCAGCAAAAAGAAGACAATGAATAAAGATCTTAGTTTTCGTGAATAAAGAAAAGCTTAAATCTTGCCGAACCATTTATATATGTATCATTGAAAATTATTTGAAACGTGTTATTTAGTTTCGTCCGAAATATCGTTTTAAAAATGTGAAAATGTCTTGACTTATACAGTTTATAGGATTAATTTGTGTTTCTTGTAAAAGAATTCTTTTGTTCGTCATAAAAAGTAAAAAATAAGCGATGCTGAATTTCCATTAGACATTTTTATTTATTATTGTAATCTAACCCGTATTGTATGTTTTCCACGGTAACAAGAAGTACACAAAACAAAAAGGAAATTTATTGCACGTAAAAAGTGATAATCTTCATGGCCATTTCTATAGAACTTTTTTGTATTCAAAATAAGTTTTCCGCTATCTTAAATATTAATCGAATACAAATTTGAATGATAAGTCGAAAACTTTAATGACACCTGTAATAATTATCCTAAACTAAAAATGGGAAAATATGTGAATTTTAAATAAATACATATTTTTACAGTTAAGTTAACGAAATAAATTTTGTTATAAAACATTTTCGTGCTTTTTATATAATCTCTCAGCAGAACAAAATCTCAAATATGTATAACATTTTTTCAACTAGGAACACGACTCTTTTTAATGCAAGAACTTTGTGAAGTCGGAATTCTTCTTTGTTCGCCACCATACCGTTTGTAACTGTATATTTTATAAATAAATTTTGATATTATATAAATCAAAATTGTACACTTTTGCTTAACTTGAGCACATGAATTTTCTTATTTCATTTAATTCCATTTCGCATTGTGTAACTGAACATAAATCGTACTTTTTTAACGACTGAATCGAGGACACGCAATTGTAAAAAATGAATTTTTAAAAATCGTGTTTGATATTTTTTTCTTCGAATCACACAATTCCACAATTTAAACTAAATGAAAAAGTCAGAATTAAAAAAACACATTTTATTGTTTCATAATTGTATAGCATAAATTGATTTTAAGAAATTCTTTCCATAAAATGCTAATTATTGATTTTATAATTATCTCACCAAACTTCATTTTATTGAATGTAATTATACTCATTATTTGAGAAGATAAATATGAAATATGAAAAAATATGAATCGACTTATTATATTTGCAATAATGTTACAAAAAAGAATAATCCTTTCATTTGTAAAATTGTAAACATTTACTCAAAACTGTGTGCTTAATGTATTAAATTATAAATATTGATTACTAAAGTTTCTTACCTATAATGAAAATTAGTTATTTACTTTTTATTTATGTTCTTTATACGAATAGAATAACATGACAATACACAAGTGTATACAATAAATTTAATTTCAAATTTAAATAAAACAGTACAACGATGTTTGTTTCGCAAATTGCTATCATACATAACCTTCGAATTTCGTCTTCTCTACTGGGAATTACTTCAAACAACAGTGCTTTTCTCGAGAATACACAGCAAATTCAAAAACGTACCAATTTATTAAGAGAGATCAAAAGAAAGTCGAAATAGAATAAATGACAAATTCTAAATACATCAAATCGTATTCAATACATAATGTAATTGCGTTTAAATACGATCATTTCATCTTCACCAATTTGATCTGAATGCAGAAATTGAAAAAACATATCGCTTCAAACGTAAAACAGCAAATAATCATCAGACATGAAATATATTAATCAGATGTGCTTTTCGCACTTCCGCTTAGACTGCTAAGTCTTTGCAATGCGAAATTCAGTTTAACATTCATTTGATATAATTAGTACAGAATATTATCTCATTAAAGCAGACGTTAATCAGAATACCAATTAAAGCAAAATAAATACCCTACACTTTTTACACCAATCTGTACAACAATTATCTGATCCATGATATTTTCCGGCCAGCTGCCAATTGCATACTTCGAATTCGTGTCACATTTGTTCAGATAATGATTACAATTAATCTCAGCTCCGAAATGCTCTCCGTTGAAAAATAATAAATTTTTAAATAATAAATATCCTACGTCAAATATTTGTCCATCTAAACGAAAACGAATAACTAAATATATATGTAATATAGGGTACACATTTTTCATTCAAATTACACCATCCTGTAACATTATTCCTCGCCAAATACTTGATCATCATTTTCGACGATCCAGGCATAAACTATTTAAACTATTGCAAAAACAATTTAAAAGTATTACTACAAACTATTTCAGGGATATTTCAGTAATGATAAAATCTTGTCGGACCCAATACAAACACTTTTCGTCGTTCGATATAATTCTAATCCTCTGTTTCTCTTTTTTCAACTTCCAGATGCAAGTTGCAATTCGACATTTTGCTTCAGCTGCAGCGAATATAATGCATAACATCGCTGCAGAGAAAATCGCATTTGCCGCGCGGCGAAGATCTCAGTGGAATATTAAAATTGGTTGAGTACGAAACGTACTTGCGTTTATTAGTGAACAAGTGGATAATAAATTACGATAATGTGGAGTCTTAGTCTCGCCAAATATTCGATACGATAAATACCTTCGTAACCTGACCAACTCCTCGTTTGTAGATGACATACTTGTCCGTTGTTCGAATGCCGTTATCGTAGCGCGCCGGAACCAGCCTAGGATAGGACCAAGGCACGG
>JABFQD010004483.1:0-11747 GCA_022817045.1 Psix sp. ZL-2020
TAAGAAAACTTGGTATATAAAATAAAATGTATCGTTCTGAAAGAATTATAATAAACAATTTAATTGACATATATTTTATTTGTTATGTAAAACTAATTTATATTTAATTATTCAATTTTATATGAATAGCTTACATTTTATCCTTAAGACAATTCAAAATGGAGTTAAATATGAGTTTCTATCAGCTGCATAAAAGTGCAATAATCAACTCCATCTGGATTATAACGGTATAAACGCAATTCTGTTCACAATTTTTCCATTCGATATCGAGCGTAAAAACATTCGTTGTGCAATTAGATTGTCAATACATCAATTTTAAAATGAGGAAAACATGCTAAACGTTGCTGTATACTTCGTATCGTCAAAATAATTGACAAATAATTCTTTAGTCTTCTATCTAATAAGAGCACTAAAAATGTCACGACATCGAGATATTCGTTGCATGAAGTATTCAGATGGTAAGTTGTATAGGTTAGAATGGACCAAAGTATTGAAATAAAATAGATTTTAAACAATTCTAGATGTAAAATACTGTGTTGTTTTAATCACTTTGAATTGTCATAGTTTAGCCATGGATAATCTGTTATTGAAATCGCATTAGAAAAAGGAATACAATCGTACCTTAACCGTAACGTCTGTGATTCCCAGAGACTAATCTAGAGATTTCTTTCACAAGATCACTTCATACAACACAATGTCTAAGATGTTTTATAATCAAGAGATACAGAATTAATCTTCTTTTTATCTAATACTTTAATGTATACGTATACTCTTGACACACGATACTTGAATAATTAACACAGTAATTTGACGAGGTTTTTGCATCACCGTTTACAAGTTTGTAGAATTATTAACGTTTTTCTATGAAGCACATTTCTTAATGTACAATGGAGTCAAAGTTTTATTACGGAATTGTTTTTGTATCATCCAGTTCAAGCATTTTTTATTGATAGTTTATTTAATTTGGAATTTATGTATTGGTTTGTATATTTGGATATTTTTATTTTGCAAACTTCTAAATGAATACGTAATGAGTCATATCAAAAACGAAATAATGAATCACGTACTTTTGCGGACTGCAAATCACCTTTTCAATTCTTTTGAATTGTTAGCTATATCTAATGTTTATAAAAACTGAATGAAAAGTCATTCATTTGAATTTGTATTTCATGTAAATGTTAAAAATATGCTGATAAACTAGTCTGAATGTAGTTCTTTTAACTGCTTCTTAAATGTTTAGTTTAATATTATATGTTTTTTGTAGAATACGATGGCTATGATGATGTGTATGGACATTCAGTTGATGATGATTATTGCATTTCTCCAGGTGGTAAGTAATGATCATTATTTTGAATTTAAAGTGAATTTGAATAAATACATACATTCAAATTATTATGGTACACTACTTAATATTTTTTGTTATCAAATTTCTAAATATTGTTATTTGGCAAATAAAACTGCTAAAAAAATAAAGAAGAGTTACAAAAATAAACTGTTAATTTTATTTTTTTATTATTTCAGCTGCACAGTTCATGTATGATCGCAACAAATCGTCTTTTTTATCCGTTAATGAAGATGGTGAAGCTTCAACTATTAAGAAACCAGAACTTCCTGAACTTGAAGCTGCAAAACTTATGTCTTGTATTGACTCAATCAGAGGTATAATTGGCAAAGAGACTATCTCAGACAACGATTTGGTAAAGAAAATTATAGACTCGAATTTCGATAGTGAAGCCGTCCTAGACGAAATACTCAATGATCCAGAAAATGTTGAAGGTATGAACGTTTAATTATGCTTTAAAAATGTATAAAATCAATCTTTCAATTAATCGTTGTCTGTTTTAGAGTCTTCCGATGTATTGCCAAACCAATCATCTGCAACCTCAACAGGTAAATTACTTAAACATGATAAAAAGTCTATTTTAGTTTCTAGAAGAAACCTATTTTAACATCTTTGTTTTTTTTCAATTTTTCTGAATTTCCTTCGTATTTTATTGTCTCTGTTATTGGCGTAAATTTTCTTTAAAGTGTTTTTTAAGAATTATATAGATAAAATTTTCTTTTGCAAAGCGCATTGTAAGCTATATGTTAATTTATATATTTTTCTTTTTTGTTTCATGTTCCTGTCCACCTCGTAAGGTAAGGTCTTTCACAGTCAAAATCTGACGCGACTTCTTTCAAGATTCCAAAAATTTCGTTTGCAAAAAAGACTACAGTCGAGCCTCAAAATCCTGCACAAGAAAAATCTTCTGGAACGCCGTCTTTTAGCAGTTTATCTGAATTGACAAAACATCATCTGCAAAATTCTGCCCCAAAAAAACTATCCTTCAATAGCTTGTCAGATTTGACTGCTCATCATCTTCAAAATTCTCAAAAACCAGAATCTAAATCTAAATTTTGTATTCCAAAATTGAGTGGAAAATTATCTAAGCCTAATATTAATTTTAATAATAGACTTATTGAAACAAAGACTGCTCAGAACTCTACAAAAAATAGCACGGAAATTGAAAAAGTGAGTACTGGAATCGCAGAAATGCAAATGAGTGAAAACAAAAATTGGGTTTCGTCTATTATTGATGATATAAATGATATGGAATTAGAGAAACAAGAAGATGAAGGGCTCTCAGATCTGATTTTGAGTGCAAAACTTGTTTATCCGAAGTCGAGACTTCACATGACTCAGAACAATATTTCGCCTTTAGGAAAAGTTCTGTGTAGAAGATGGTGTACGCGCAAACTTAAAGCTCAAATGTTATTGACAAATGTTAAGGATTTTGAGACAAACGAATGTGTCAAAAGATTTGACTTCTCGACTCCTTCTCCTGATACACTAATTCTTAGACGATTGAATCGAAAGTGTTGAAGTCGTAGATAATTTATAAAATTGAATTTTGTCTTTCAAATAATATTATATTCGTAATTGCAAATATTCAAATTTAAACAAGTATAAAATTTAACACTAAATTAAATACTTAGTCATGATAATGTAATTTTTATGCATGATCAATTTACTTATTTTTTCAGTGTAATTATATTAATTAATATACAATAAAATTAAATTTTTTATGAAAAATGAAAAAAAAAAAAGAAATAAAAAAAGGATTTGAGTATAATTTGGCATTTAATTTTCATGCTTAGATTCCTTTAATTTCTATTTAAATTTAGTTTAATTTTTTAGGCACTTGAAATATTGTTTTTAATTTTATTCTTGTTATACATCATTAATTGAGTTTTATACTATGGTAAATATTTTCAGTATGCAGTTTATAATTGCTCAGTATTTCAAATAAAAAACGAAAAAATTTTAATTATTCAAAACATAAAAAATATAGGTAAGCTTTGTAAAACTACAACACAAAGTTTGAATATACCACGAACACCTGCAAAGCCTGTTCCTGGGAGGACAGATTGGCATGATCGTTTAAGTCCAAGGATAGGAAGTCCTCGGTCTCAAAGTCCTTCAACTGATAGAAATTCTCCTAGTATCCGGCGTCGAGAAGAAAAGAAAGTTGTGTCTTCAAAATCAAATACTCCGCGTTGTCAATCGCCTAATCCAGATAACGATGTTAGGTAAATAGAGCAAATAAATTAAACTTTAATTTAACTTAATCTTTTATTTTGAATAATTCAAAAGTATTTTGTTCATTAATTTTCTTTTATATAGCACATCATTGTAATACATTGATAATTCAATTATAATAGGTCAGCAAAATCTGCCGAAGAGTCATTGGCTTTATACAAACTGAAGCGCGAAAAAGAAAAAGAACAAATTCATCTTGTGGTTGTTGGTCACGTCGATGCTGGCAAAAGTACTTTGCTAGGTAGATTATTGTGTGATTTGGGCCAAGTATCCTCCAAGTTGATCCACAAGTACCAGCAAGAAAGCAAAAAAATTGGAAAACAATCTTTTATGTATGCTTGGGTTTTAGACGAAACTGGAGAAGAGAGGTAATGATAAGTTATATATATTTTTCTATTAGTTCTAATATACTGTATTCAATGTAAATGCAAATGAAGCACAATGAAAAATGTTGGTATTATTTAGTAAGTAAGTAATATATTTTATATTTCAGAGAAAGAGGAATAACAATGGATGTCGGTTACTCAAAATTTGAAACAGCAACGAAAAATATAACTCTTTTAGATGCACCGGGACATAAAGATTTTATACCAAATATGATAATGGGTGCAACACAAGCGGATGTAGCACTACTCGTAGTAGATGCAACTCGTGGTGAATTTGAAACTGGTTTCGATAGCGGTGGCCAAACTAGAGAACATGCTTTATTATTGCGATCGCTGGGTAATATTTTTTAACTTAAATTAATATTAATAATAAGTATTCAGAAAATCGCATACTTATAATAGATTCAATCTATTTTTAAAAAAATATATTAAATTGAATTTGCAATATTCAGAGATGTATAAGTATATATTATGATTTACCTCGTATTGTTTTGCAGGCGTCTCGCAATTGGCTGTTGTAGTTAACAAATTAGATACAGTTAATTGGTCAAAAGAAAGGTTTAACGAAATAGTTGAAAAGATGAATGTATTTCTCAAACAAGTTGGATTCAGAGATACAATACCATTTGTTCCATGTAGTGGTTTATCTGGAGAAAATATTGTGTCCAAACCAAAAGCTGAAGGCCTTTCGAATTGGTATAATTTATTAGTTTTAGTTTTTTATTGTTTTATTTTATTGTTCAAACTAAAGTTTACAATTTTATTAATATTATATACAGTTGTGTAAATATTGCATTTTCTTTTAGATTGAACATTAATATGTATATTTAGAATAGGTAACGGGTAATGATAAATCTGGGTACAACATGGATACATTTTCTTTTATGATTTTAATCATAATTAAAACTGTTTCAATTATTCATAGGTATAATGGTCCGACATTGGTCGATGTAATTGATAATTTCAAATGCCCCGAGCGACCTGTCGATAAACCTTTTAGATTTTCGGTCAATGATATTTTTAAAGGAATGGGTTCTGGATTTTGTGTCTCAGGCCGTGTAGAAACAGGGATGCTATCTGCAGGAGATAAAGTTTTAGTTTTACCTCGAAATGAAACTGCTTTGGTACGCTGTAAGTATTTTTATTATCTTTTATATTTTATTTATTATATTTATGGATGAAAACGAAACAATTAATTCTTAAAAATTATGAAATGAAAAAATCTAGATTAAACATTTTATATCAAGGAAAAGGAATGTTTTATGTGAAAATTCATTATAGACACATTCTTTTTAAAGCACGACAAAATTGGCTTATTGCAAGGCTTAACTCTGCACTGAAAAGAAATAACTTTATAAAGATCAAACACATGCTTTACATTAATTTTTGTGTAAACGCAATTCCTCCCTATAAGAATATGGCTCAAGCTAGTCAAAAGAAATATCAAAATGATTAGAATACTGCAAAGTTGCTGTATCATGCTTTCGTATGTAAATATATTAATGAAAAACAAATAACTCTCTGTTTTTTTTTTGCGTAATACAGCAACGCTACAGTACACGTGGTCATCTCAAAAGGTCAGACTCCTGTCCATAAAGTAAACGAATCATGTCTGTGCAAGGATCAGTACTGTGAAGCACGTGCCAAAACTCTAGATCATTATTCTTTTCCAGTTTAGTGCTGAGTCTTGTGATATGTTAGATATCACACTGGTGTTAAATACTTGTATCTTGACATTAGCAGTACATTTACTACATTACTCTTCTACAATGAAATGATAAGACTGGTCTTTGCATAACACAAAACTATCTAAAAACTTGAAATATTTTAATTATTAAATTTTTAATTACATCAATATTATTATTAATAAAAAACATGAAAATTAAAGTCAAATTTTAAATTAAAATTGAAAGTAATAAATTACTAATAAAATATTTTTAGCTCTCCAAGTAGATGAAGTTACCACACCGAATGTTTTTGCTGGTGATCAAGTAGTTCTGAATTTGGCAAATATTGACCAACAGAATATAAGTGTTGGTGACATATTGTGCAATCCACAAAATCCGGTACCTGTCACATCAAGATTCGAAGCTCACATAGTGATTTTCAATACCAAGATGCCAATAACTCGAGGACTGCCAGTAGTTTTGCATCAGCAATGCTTAATTGAGGCAGCAATTATTCGTAAACTAATATCGCATTTGCACAAAAGTACCGGCGAGGTGATAAAAAAGAAACCAAAGTGTTTGCCGAAGAATTCTAGTGCTATTGTAGAAATCGAGACACAACGACCGATTTGTGTGGAGCTTTATCGTGACGTCAAACAACTAGGACGTGTGATGTTACGAGTGGAAGGTGCGACCATCGCTGCAGGACTCATTACAAAAATTAAATAACACTGCCAGAATCAGTGATAAATGGTTGTGGATACTATTTACATAACCATTTGGTTTAAATTTGTTTGAATCTTTTTATTTAAAAAAGTTTATTGAAATAATTTCGAAACTAATTTACATAATCCTAATCTAATAAATTATGAATATCAAATTAAACATTTTATCTAAATCAAATTGTATAAGATGTGTTATCAGTTTTATAAATCATTTATTATAATCGATAAAATTGTATTTTTATTTTAAAAAAAACCTTTAAAAGCATTTTTTACAATAAAATCTTGATATCGGAGTTGGCTCAATTATAAAACGCATATTTTTATTCAGTAGTTTATATGAACACTTTAATTAATAAGATATATAGATATTTAAGTTACATTTTTAATCAGTTGTTGAATGATTATTATTGATCAGTACGATTGAATTGTAAATTATGTACAACTGTCCTTGATCTAAAGAGGAATCAATTATCTGCCGCAAGCACCACCTGCACATCCTCCAGGAATAGGGACATTTGAATGATTTTGTATCCTGCCGATTCTTCGATTTGGGAATCTGTAATTATTCGTATAACATTAATTTGAGTTTAAAAAATTAAATTACAAATTATTTTATCCAATTTTGACTCATTATTTGTTCAATAAATAATTTACCCAGGTCTTCCTCCGTTTCCACCCCATCCTCCACCCCATCCGCTTCTACCACTTCCTCCAGAAGAGCCCATTTCGGCTGAAGATGCGTCAGGACTAATTAGAGTTCGGAAACTATACAAATATTAAAATTTGATATTATTAGTCAATATGTAATTTAAAATTTGTCTATTTTTTTTTAATTGTTTTAAGTAATTTGAATATATATAATAGATTCATACATTCGTTACACAAGTAAAATAAAATTTTTAAAGAAATCATTATAATTTTAAATAGCAAAATCAGTTTCATTTCCTTACAATAGAAATATAGCGTTGAAAATTCCAGAAAAAAATCGAGATACATTCCATGGACTGGCCTGTAAAACTTGCCCATCTGAAATATAAATTTTCCCCATATTTACATCCGAACTTTATATTCTATAATAATATTTTGATTGCATCAGAATCAAAAAATAAATAATCAATTAAACACTGCTTTTCAATATATAATAGTTCAATAATCTTTCATAGACTGCAATAATTCTCAATTTCCACATAACTCACCTTTAGCTATATGAACCATGATTGTTTACAACTTTTGTTGACTGATATCGTTGATGAAATACTAAAAATGTGGATCTCAAGGCGTCAAGATAAACTAACTCGATGACAAGTGTCAAAATCTAAACTGACGTGTTTGTAAGCAATCGGTGAGTGGTGACAAATGTTTGTCAGATGTAGCTCTTAAGGCAAATTTAACTTTCATGAGAACTCTACTTAAAGCATGATGTAGACACATAAAATGCGCGCGTAATTTGAAAAATTAATTAAACAAAATAATCCCTTTAATACTATTCGAATTTAAATATTAAAATGTTATTGAAAATATGCTATTTAACTTTCGTTTTCCATTGTTTTCAATAAAATCTTAATAAAAGTTAATTAATTATTTATATGCATTCTTAAAACACTTTAAAAGCAAAAGTCGAAAGATTCAAAAAATGTTGAATTTAATTGAGCTGACCATGATAAAGTAAAATCAAATAAATTATATTTATTTTTTGTTTATTAAATAAAGGATTTTATGGTTGCTCAGCACCAAAGATACACATCGATCAAACGTTGAGTGAATTACTAATTTCAACAAAAAACTGACTTCTTTGAACTGTGATCAAAGTGTGATACCTTTTATTAATGAATGAATTAAGTAAAGAGAAAAAAGTTGAAAAAGAGAATGAAGAGAAGAGCGAGTTACGCGTTGATAAAAACGAGAAACGGAAATTAAATGTTTATCAGAAACATGAACTGTATGCACAAAACTTTGTTAACATGGATAACATTCGGTAAAGTATTCAATTGACATTGGTTGGTAAATGAAAAAACCTGTATTAATTTTAAATTTAACGTTTACAGGAAACAGGTTAATCGTCGCGAATGGGAATTAATGAAGAAATGGCCCAAGAAATACGAATTCCTTACTGGCGAGTCCTTGAAAAAAGTTAATTGTTGTTACATTTTATATTGTCAGCTAGTTATTACTAGTCCATTATTTATATTTCCAAATAACAAATTCACCATTTTTATTATTAGATTTATGGATTATTAATATTATATTATTTTTATTTTATTATACTATATACAATTATTAATATACACAATTATTATAAAATTTTTTCAATAGTCATTTTATTTTTATTTACAGTTTTTAATTGAAGAATATGACAAGAGAAATTTGAATCCTCAAAATTTCAATAAACAAGAAGATGATTTTTCAAAATTTAATTTGGAAACTTCATCACCAGTTCCTGAGACAAGTTCGGCATTTGTTGGCTGGCGATCTGATAAAATACACGATTTGGAATTTACAGATACTAAATATGTATCGCCAAAACAAACTATTGAGCCTCCGTTGCAAGAGGGAGAATTTCGCATAGATAAACAATGTTTTATATTTCTTGGTTAAAACCGAGTTGTATGAGTTAGTTTTGAAATTCTGATTCAGAATTAGAATATTTATGGTTGAATTTTGGTTGTAACAAGTTTTCTAGCTCGAATGTATTTTGAGTTCATATACGTTGTTATAATTTTAATAGAAAAAAAAAACTAGTTTAGTTTTATTAGAGTTTACATTTTATTTCTTATACATTCGATTAAATTCTGACAAAAATTTTATCAATCGAATTATCTGGGTTGAATTTCTTCATATATTTTAGATGAATATTCTTTGTAAATAGCTTATAAGGAAGCGACTGGTTATATTGTTAAAGTTTAGTACATGGAATCCGTTTAATTTTCGTTACAACTGTTACTGATTCATCAATGCGCAGAGTAAACAATAAGTTATTAAGTTTATTATGAATATTATATAATGTAGTGATGCTTTCATTAAATGCTAAATATTTGTAATATTATTCATTCAGTCATACCAACGGTCATAGTATTAAATTGAGCAATGTTGAATTATAGTTATATATAAAACGGTACACATTGATTTCATATAAATAACTAGCCTTTGTTGATCTTCCAGATATTATTGTTCTAGTATCTTTTCAATTCTAATAATTTTTTACTTTTCACATTTTTCAATACTTATTTTACTTAATTTCATTAAATGAAGATGTGTTTAATTATTCTGATCTTAAGATAGAAAAAAGTATAAGAATAGCATAATGGTTAAGTAGATTTTATTGTAGAAGAAAAATGCATATTTATATTATATACTTCTAAAGATTGGATCTTTATCTTTAATTACGCTTAGATTTTTTTTATTTTTATTAATAGCTTAGACATACAAAAATATGTTAATTAAGTAAGTTTTTATATTAATAAAAAATGCCAAACTTTATTTATGATAAATAAAAAATGTGAAAATACGTGTACCAATAACATGTTTCACAATCAAATAGACATGTATAATATAATTAAAACGTTATTATACACCATAAAATGAAAATCGATAATATTTGCTCTGAATGAAATCAACTTGATTTTTACTTGTCATCGTTGTTAAGAGTAATATTTTGTGTTTAAAAAACTTGATCATTAATATTTATATGTTTATTGTGTGCTTGTATTGAATCAATCATCATTGTCGATCAATTATTATATTTTACAATTATAATTGCTTAAAAAATGTTCATTGTCTTAATAAATATAATTTCAATTGTGAATATTGTTTTCATTTAAACTGTAAATTACGTTGAATTTTGGAATTACATACAATTAAAAAAATAAAGTTTCCATCACAACAGAACTGTTCATTAAAATATTTCCTCTCAATTTGCGAACCATTTGTGACGTGACATCAATCACACCAGAATTGATACAATCTGTAATACAGTAGCGGCTCGAAATTACGAGATTGAATTAATATCTATAATAGACTCATTAACAGTGACACATCAATAACGAAGGGACAGATTTTTTCGTTTTCGAACTTGGAAGTGTTAGGCTGGAGCGTATTGGCGCAGCCGCCACCCGTTATATGTTAGCGGGTGGTTGCAGCGGTCACGTTCTACAGATGTGATTTCGATAGTGTCGCACATACTAGTTCTTGTGTATGCATGTATATACACATGCGAATACACAAACGCGTTAGCTGTTGGCTGGGTAGACGGGTATAATGTAATGCGTCGGGACATCGGGTGCCTGTAGTCACTGGCTAGACTGCACTCCGCAGCCGGGGAGAAAGCCGAAGGTACGAAAGAAGGGTTGGGTGGGATTGCCGCTCAGCAGAAAAAGAGAAGGACGAGATAAAGAAAAAGCAAGCGAAGGGTTGGATGCAGGAGGCAAAGCAAAGGATCGGCTAGACGGGCTAGACATCGCTCAGATGTTTTGTCAGCGCCGAAGAAAACTCTCTCGAGACCAACTGTTGAGACTTTTCTATGCAATATATGGAACCATATATTATTTTTATAATGTATAACATATATTAAATACATACAGTTTCATGAAGAAAATATGTTTTTATTTCTGTGATTAAGTTTCAACAAACAGGTTCCCTGTCAAGCAGTAGTTTTCATTTCTACAGTCTAAAGTCAGCTTTTTAACATTTTTTTGCTTTAACTTGGTCCGATGGCGAAATGAATTATTGGGAAACCACACAAGTCAATTTGTTGCTGCTTAGGGAGCGTTAAGATTTCGTGATTCTGATTGACGCGCGCCTTTTTGTGGAACAATTTTTTATCGCGATTCGGAATGCTGTTTTTTATTGTTGCAACATTCATGCTATTTAGCGATTTTTCATATTCTATCGTATATTCAATACATTATTCGTCGTGTATAAGGGGAAATATATTTCCCACTGATTCGTTTTGGTTTCATTTCAGCTGACAGGTTTTCATATTGCATCTGCTGTTTATTGAATTTCATCCTAAATTGAATTTATAAGCAGTCTCGAATGGAGAAAGGATTCTATGTTTAGATAAGGTCACGTTAGATAGAAAAAGAAATGTTTAAAGTATAATAAATGGGAGAAATTTAGTGTAAGTATATTCAAATGAAGATTTTGGAGATGATATTTTTGATATTGTCTTTGACTTGAGAATGTTTCTCTGAAAAAATGGATTATATATGATATTGGTTACATCAAATTTTTCACAAAAATAAATTATGAATCTTCAGAATTAAATCAAGTATAATCAATAGATTAACTTATACTAATGTGTGTATTTTCATTTAAATTTACATTTTTATATATATTTGTATAAATAATATCATTTTCAATTTGAAATGATTATCATTTTTTCACTATCACT
>JABFQD010004484.1:0-11744 GCA_022817045.1 Psix sp. ZL-2020
TTGACAGCATACCTATTGTTTATGAGTTGATTACTTTGATACAGAAAATGGTGGTATGTTTGTTATAAAATTTTTTATACAGCCAATGAGATGGATGTAAAATAACAAAATATAATTTCACACGCTGTTGTGGAGAAAATGTGCCGCAGTGAGAAAAATATGGGGTGATTCAAAAAGAATCAGAAAAGTAATAAAAAGGGGCAGAAGACCCCACGCGGGAAGGGGGGGGGGGGGGGGGGGTAACTTTTGAAGACAGAAAGAAACAAAAATTGACAAAAAAAAAGAAATTATAATAAAAAAAAAGAAAAATTAAACAAAAGAAAAAAGGGAGAAGAAAAAAAGAAATAAAAAAGGGAGAAGAAAAATTTAAGAAAAAGAACTAACCTCTTCTTGTCCTGCCGCGAGCTACAACATTTTCCTAGCGCTGCGGCTCTCTTTGAATCTAAAATTGTTCCGGGTGTTATTCCCATGGTTGTCGCAAAAGCTGGTGCTGCTGGATTGGTGGCTAGATCGGTGGCTGGATTGATGGCCGGATCAGCCGCTGCTGTGACAGAGCCTGCGGCGGTGTCTGCGGCCGTGTCTACAGCGGGGGATGATCAAAATCATCCTCTATTAAAATATTTTCGAGATCCTTAAACGGACAAAAAATTAAATTAGTTTAATTACAAAGTATTTATACAATAATAAAAGAAATGATAACAACCATTGAATAATTACTAATGCTTGGTCTACCATCATCTGGAGATTAAAAATTTTCCTGGAATTAAATATAATAATAGTTATTACATGAATGAATTATTGTTTTCAGTTCGAAATATAACATGAATGTTTTATTCCTTATTGAAAACATTAATTAAGTTAACTAATATCAGTCTAATATAGATTACTTTATTTGATAAAGTCAACACATTTTTCCATTAGTTAAACAAAAAGTGTATGTTGATATCTTGACTTGATGAAATAAAGTAACCTACAATAATAATAAGGAAAAATTTACGTCCCTCACACGTGGAAAGCCAAAAAGGAAGTGGCACTTATGAAATAGATTAATTGATTCATAGATTAAGTCAACACTAAAACTATACTATGATTCTGCTGTGCTGCCCTCGCGCAGCCGCAGTGGCAGTTCGGAAATCGCATTGGAAAAAATTTTATGATCTTACATACAACAAAAAATACAAAAATAAAATAAATCTAAAATGATAAACGAAAATGCATAGAAATTAATAAAATAGCTATAAAAATTGAATGTTTAACCAGATGAAAACAACATTTTATTAATAAAATAATTAAATAATCAAAACTGCAGTTTGAAAAAGTTGCGCTAAGAAGTGTGACGGCGTAATACACTTCGGTAAGTCGTCTTCGGAATATCACTTTACTTTTTCAATCAATTTTTCTTTGCTTATCTTAGCATCGACGAATTCCCGTTCGTCTTAATTTCAAATCAAACAAATTTTAAATTCCTATAACATCGAAGGTAGATGAAATAAAGCTAATAAGGGATAACTCTTTTAAAATCTTGCTAAAACGTTCCAAAATAAAAAACGAAAATAAGTGTTAAAGATTGACGCAAAAAGTAATAAACAAAAACCTAACCTTAAATACGGACGTATCCCCCCTGTCAGTCACTGCGCAACCGCGCCGGTCACGCGCAACCGCGCGTGACCGGCGTCTGAATATTTGGGTCTCCCCGCCCGGCGCGCGTTATCGCTCTGCCAGACCGCCCCTCTGTTTTCTTCGTCAAAAAGGAACATAAATTTGAAAAAATTCAGATTGATTTTGAACGTGGATCGCGCCGATGGCTAGTTTGCGCGTGAGAACTTCACAGTTTGAAAGGCCACGAAGCGCCCGAGCTGCTAGTTCTTTTCTCTTTTAATAAGCTTTTTCGGATTGCCTTCCTCTTTGCATTTTGCTTCATTTTGTGCTTATCGCTTCGGTCCTTTTAAGGATGAACAAAAAAAAACACAGCAAGTGTCCTACGCTAATCCTCTCCCTGAAAACTAACCGCTTGGATCGACGGGATAGTTTTTTCCATCTTCTTTGTTTGGCGAATTCACCAAAACCCACAATGAAATTCTTCTCACGCCGATCGTGTGGAGTGTTAAGGCTTTTTCTACTTAATAAGACTATAGCAGGGGGTTCTGACTAACTATTTAGTGACTACAAAATTTGAGTTCCACGATCGTTGGTGAGAGGCGCTGCAAAGTGGCACACAAGTGTGCGTCACAATCTGATGCTCATACCTAGTCGTATAACCTTATTGGTGCCTACTGCTGTTAAATTTACTGCTGTTATTTCGTTTTGTTTATATTTGATATTGTTGGTTGTTAAAGTTTTAAATTTTGTTGACGTTTGTTTGTTACACATTGTTGTTATCATTTTCAAGAAAATATCTGAAACAAGTTTTGTTAGTTGTTGTGTTACAAATTGTTAAATTAATTGATAAACTTTATTGTTGATATCATTGTTACTTGAAAGTAACAATGGTGCAAAAGTGTTGTGTGCCCGGGTGTATAATACCGTCAGAAATGCCAAGTCACAGGGTGCCCATGAAAAAAAAGGAAATTGGCTGAATAAAATTGGCCGATCGGATTTGCTGAGTAAGTGATATCAATCAATTATTTTTTTTATAATTTAGATTAGTCGGAGTAATGATTCTGATATGTTTTGAATTATGATTAATATCTGTGGCTTTCAGAAATAAACAATTAAGAGCATGTCAAAGTCTTTTAGCTTTTCTGTAAGTGCGAGAAAGACAGACAGATTATGATTTGTGTATGAGTGAGAAAGATGAAGCGAAACAACTTTGACATTCTCTTAAGTTCATTTCTCAGAATGTATAGAAAAATAAATTTAAATTTGTGAAAAGTGCATGTTACATTATTTGAATTCTGAATGATTCAGAGATATATAAAATTTTACATCTTTCTCAAAATAACTTATTTTGTTCAAATTTTAATATAATCTAAATGAATAAATTTATCCATTATATCAGTTAATAATTTTTTTAGTTCAATTTGAATAACAATTATATTTAGTGTTTCTTGTATATACAGTTTTTATAAGTTGTTGTACAAGTTGGTGCATTTAACGTTTTGTACTGTTTGAATATTGAAACTATTTTGTAAAATGTTACAGATGCACCCACACGTGAAATAGAGAAACTGCGCATTTGTTTCAAACATTTCCCGGAAAGTATGGTTTCCTCGAGAAATAAAATATGATTACTACTGCCTGATGCGGAACCACTGCTTTATCTACCAGAAATTACTGATTCTGATGTGGAAAATGTACCTGGTAAGCACTTTTAAACCCATCTTCTTTTATTATTTATTATTAACGGTGACATGATAAATAAAATTTTGATAATTTATACAATTATTTAAATAATGTATTCTTATCTTAAGTACCTTCTAATAAATATTGACCAATTTTTAATAATAGGAACTTCCGATAACAATGATCGAAGTTTATCGAGCAGTTCCCCCGAAACTTCATCGACAAGAAGCCAGAATTTATACCACAAAAATTCAGACATGTCTTCTTCTTCAACATCAAATGCAGAAGGAAATCATCAAACAATTCAAGAAATTAAGATGATGAAACTGAAGCAGAAATTAAAATATTACCAGAAGAAAAGTTACATGTTAACGGAAAAAGTTTAACGACTGCAACGGAAGGTTTTAAAAACATCGAAAACAGGGAAGCAGTAGGATGCTGTAATTACAAAACTGTCTCCTTCCCAGCGAATATTTTTCGACATCTGCAGAACAAATTTTGACCGTGATCCGCAGGTATTTCTACAATTTAATTTTATCAGTGTATTGCAATTCACACGCTCATTCATATACTCAATCAACCATTTGTCCGTCTATTCATGCACAAATTTTCATACAGCATATGTCCGTCAATTCATATAGATACACAGAATACCTTGAAAACCAGGATTGGTTGACAATAATTTTATGCGGACATACATATATAATTATATGTAAAAATAATAAATAAACCAATTCAATTGAAACTTTTTATATAAAATAATGAACAATTTTGTATAATCTTCCATAACAATTTTTATACAATAACTTAAAATGTCATTTTAAGTTTACTTGAATTTAAGATAAAGTACAACTTATTTAATTGCATGAAATTAATGTAAATTATTAAACAAAATGTGAAAGTTTGTATAAATAAAAAGTATGAACATCCGTATGAGATATTAGTGGTTTTCAGGGTATGTGGTGTAAAAATAATCGTACTATTCTTATAAAAACATATCTTTAATTTAACATAATATTATTTGAAGTACATTTTCATCAAATTACTAACATTGGTTTAAATTTAAATAAATTTTGTTTTCATTCATTACAATATACAAATATATATTCATATACACTTCAAATATCATAAATTTGAAAATGTACTGACGTTGCAAAAATTTTAGATAAATGGACTATAAAATTGTCAACATGTAAGAAAATTAAATAAGGATTACTATTTTTCCATGCTACAGATATGCAATATAATGGAAGGTAGATTGAAGAGACATTGCAGCAAAAGAAACAGAATCAATTCATTCGGGCAAATTGGTCACAAAAATGTGTAAAATATGCCTAAAAATTAAATATCAACAAGAAAATATTTTATGTCTTTGTTACGTTGCGAATCATATTAATTATATGTGTAGCTGAGAGGAAAAAGGAGTCAAGTGTATATGGAATCCCTATACACTTAACTCCTTTTTCCTGTCAGCCACAGGTATTAAGTCCATATATCATTTCATCCAAATGTCATTTTATTGCCATTTATCGCATGTGAATTTTGATGCGGTTTTATGTCCTCATTTTAAATTGTTATTAAAATCATTATTCATCTTTTCATTTTGTTTTTTATAAAGGGTCATCGTTTCACGCGTAAGGAGAAAGGATGCTGCATATGTGGAAACAATAGCACGAAATAAAGATAATTGCCATTTTCTACATGTTTGAAAAAGACTTGTTCATGCTTATAAACATGAATTCATATGCATTACAAAATTAATATTTTAGATTCAATTTTTTTATATACATTATATACACAAGTTATCATTTATAAATATGTATTCATTTTTTTGTAGGTTCGACTCTATCCACAAATGAAATTGCTACGTCAAAAATGTGCAAATTCTTCAACGATTTGTTCGACTCTTTTAACGCAACGAGTAAGGAAAAAAATGCAATCTTAGAAAACCCGTCACCAGGGATTCTCTTCATCACGATTACTGGATATTGGCTAAGAAAATTGTGAAAAATGCAAAATTTATCAATAAAAAAGATGGCAAAACAATGAGCACACCAAGTTTGAAAAATTGGATTTTTACGGTTGAAAATGTAACAAAATTGTGGAAATTGTTGCATGACAAATACGAATTTCAACATTTCTATACTAGAAATATCAACCAAGATCCATTAGAGAATTTATTTGGCCAGATAAAAAGTCAAGACGTAAGAAAAAACAATCCAACACCGTCACAATTTAAATGCTCATTTACGACCGTTCTTTTAAATAGTTTCACAAAAAATAACAGTATTCATTGTAATTGTGAATCGACAGGCGATCCGTTGCTATTAACTTTATTCGAAGTTTTGGACAACGATATTGAAAACGAAGTTAAAGATTTAAATAGCAACGATAATTTAATTCTGAACGTTAATAAGAAAACACCATTCAATTTTCAAGACTTTAACTTTAATGATAATTTTAAATATATAATACAAAACGCTTTGAAAACTGTAAATTACTGCGAAGACTGTTCTGCTGATTTAGATAGTTCGGAATGCATTTCTTATGTTAAATTTTTATTTTTAAAAATCAATAGCAATTTTCGACGGACTTTGTGGCAGTAGACATGTAAAAAAAATATGTTAAATTATTTAATTACTTGTGATTCTATTCTATTCCAAACTTGTGTTTTACATTTCAATGATATTGTACATATATTAATAAGCGAAATTATTTGTAATGTTATCACTACTTTCTGCAACAATAAAATATCAAATACAAAACGTTTTCAGACAAGGTTGTCAAATTCGGAAATTGATGTTGTTGCAAAAAAAATTAATTCTAAACAATAAGTAGTAATTTTATAAGATCTTTGTAAAATATTTATTTATTTCCCGACATATTTATCTTGTATTGCAAGTGTCAAACATTGTAATTTAGAATATATTATTATACTAAATTTTTTTATTGTATTAATTTATTTAATCAATCATATTTTTTACATAACCATTGAAAATTTATTGTTCATATTGTGAAATTGTCATTGCAATAAAATTTAAATCATATCAATATAATATTTTCAAAAATTGAAAAATTATTTTTGTTCTGTGGAAAAAAGGTTTAAAACAACATTCAATAAAATTTTCCTCCATTTTCCATATAAATATTACGATACATATTATATCAGATTGAAAAAATTATAAAAATATATTCACAATTCATTTCAATTGATTTTGTACATAAAACATTACGTCAAAATTTATTGTGCTTGTTAAATACAATGTTTTATTTTAAAATGTTACATTTGAATCTATCTATGAGTTCCAACATTTAAACCGCACGCTTTGACCGCCAGTTATTGGTTAGTTCCTAACGACAGTCATCAGATGTTGCGATGGTATACCGTTGTCACACTTACTTATACGGAGTCTGAACCCCCTGGACTATAGCAAAATTCTCCTTTTTCTACGTTGAATAAATGAAGTATACTTTTCGTTTAGAGCTAAATTTCTACTTTGGATAAAAGGAAGTGCAGCTTTTGCTTTGTTACTTGTGAGATAAATTTCTATTTTGGATAGATAAAATCCAAAGCGCGTTTGTAAGGCTTCTCCGCCTTACAAACGCGCTGCAATTTCGGCCCCGTAAATAACAAAAAATGCTACGTTCTCTTTGTGTAAAGGTCGCAAATCGTTAATTTTTGTAAAGCTACCTTAATTGTTCCAGTAGGGAGTTCTGGCTCATAAAATTCCTTTGTGTCACTAGGTGAAAATATGTGAGAGTACTCTATTGTCATGATCTAAGAATCATGCAAAACGAGAAAAACAAAAAAAAAGGTAGAGAAAAAGAGAAATTATTTACGTTAAAAAATTGCGTATTTGTTCACTTTAATCTTTCAAGTGTGTATTGAGTTATAAATAATAATAAAGCTAGGAGGTTTTCCCACACTCGTGGGTTTTGTCCTCGCACTTTGCGCAAAATTCTGTCTCTTTATTTAACCTGAACCTTTTCTTTTGCTCCGAATGCCAAATGACACTTGATCATTTATATTTTTACTTAAATCAAAGCAATGCATGTCAATTTTGAGCTACTTTTCTACTGCTATGGAGAGTTCGCCTCTATTAAACGATGTAAATTTGAGTTGCTTTGCACCTGACTGTCGCCCAAAAACGGTAAGAGGAATATGAACAAATGAACGGTTAGAATATTAAACAATAAGTATTTGAAAATTTGTAAACTTTGTAAACATAAAAGATTGAGTAAACATCGCAAGATGACGTTATTGGAAATTAATTGCCTCTTATGCACGTCAAAAGTCCAACAGCTATTGTTTTTAATCCCATATTTTCACTGTTTGGTCTGCTTCGACTGCAGTTTATGGTCTGATTCCATTGGATGCACATCGTTCTTCAGTTCCTAGTCTGCAACAATTGGGAGTACATAATTGTTTTTAGTTTTACATCCGCTTTCATTCGTTACGCACCCGTCCTTGACTTCTTGAATTCGGATACCTTAGTTTTTGGTCCACTTTCAGTCGGTGCGCATCGTCCTTTTTGAGTCAGGTTTTTACATTTTTTGGCAATTTTTATTGAATGCGGTAGTTGTCACGATGGCGGCTATAACGTTGCAAGAAAAAATCGAAAAAGTATTAATTTATGAAGAAAGTGACAGGAATCTTGATGATGCTGTTACTCTTTATGCTCAACGTTTTCTGGACGGGCTACGATCACGCAATTCAATTCACCTGATTATTCAACAGTTCTTTACCGAAGAAAGTGTTCAGCCAAAAAAAAGAAGATCAGCTACTGAGAAACAAAATGAAATTGCGATAATAGCTGCTCATAATCCCCACATCAGTACTTGACAAATAAGTCATGGTGCGGGAATTAGTCAGACTACTGTTTGGAAAATATTGAATACCAATAAAAATCATCCGTTTCATGTTGCATCAAGAACTTCATGGCGATGATTTTTAGAATAGAATAATGTTCTGTCAATAAGTGCTTCCGTTATTGTTTGGAGACCTTCCCCTCAACGTTTGACAAACAATGTGGTTTAAACATGATGGTTGTCCAGCTCATTATTATTGAGAAACACGATAAGTATTAGATTGCGTGAACCCTCACCGATGGATCGGAAGAGGTTGTACAGTAGCCTGGCCTGCCAGATCATTAGATCTTACCTTTTCTGAGTTTTATTTGTGGGGTCACTTAAAGGGTGAAGTTTATGATCAACAGCCAACACCACGCGAGAACATGATTGAACGAATCACTACTGCATGTCGTACGATTTCGCCCGAAAAACTTCGTATTTGTGTTCAGTCTTCCACAGTGCGGATAAATACATGCATCGAAATGGGTGGTCAAGTTTTTGAGCACTTGTTAAAATAATTATTTAAAACAAGCACCTCGTAGGGGAGAAGCAAGGAGACTCGCCTAAAAGAAGTACCCCGTTGGTGAGAGGCAAGTGAACTCACCTAAATTTTCAAAAACTTATTTTCGTTTTTTATTTTAGAACGTTTTAGCAAGAAGTTATCCCTTGTTAGCCTTATTCCATTCACCTTTGATGTTATACGAATTTGAAATTTGTTCGATTTGAAATTTAAAAGTTATCCCCTCCCCTCCGATCTCTATCAGAGGTTGCGTAATGCCACCGATATAGCCACCAATCCATATATATGCATTGTAACTGGAATCTCAACTTTTATTTATCAACTTTTAAGTTTCCAATTATTTTAAATTTGATCAATAAATTTAACACAATATATTTTATAATAAATTATTCTTTAATATAAAGTAAATTATTAATCATATAATTAGACTTAATTCCCAAAATGGCGTTGTCGGCTAACTTGAACAATATAAACTGTGATGATAAATATATACATGAGAAAACTAAATCTACTAACCGATAATCTCAAGTTTTTCTGAATCCTCAATTGCTTTAACGGAATACATATTTACTTGATAGTTTTTATCAGATTCTTATTATAGCTCCTCAAACTCACAACCGAATCGAACAATTACTACCAAAAGAGTGAGTCTTTTTCAACCTAACACTCAAAATCTAATACAAACCTCTATGGTAACGCGATCCGCCAATCAATTTCGATTTTTAGAAATCAATCAATTACTACGGCGTTGACACATTACATAATAGATGTAACACAAAGTATTGAATTCCAATGTTTACAATCTTCTGATTGACAGTCTTGAGTAAACCGCGTTCTTCTATTACTTATAATTAACTAATTTCGCAATTAATAATGTAATCAGTATTGTCAGTGACGTTGATGATTTTTCGTTCGAGTCGAGAATCGCGTGCAACTCGACTTTCCAAAAAGTCGATCACTGGACAATGCTTTTCTAGTTTGTTGTGATTTGATCTTCGCTCGACTTCTCTTCTCGTCCGTGTCTCATTGCTTCCATCATTGCTCCAGAATCTACCTCGATACATCTTGCTCTCGGAATCAGGATAGGACTCAGGATAACATTTGGGATAAATTTTCTTCCAGTCTCGATAATTTCATGCGACCATTATAAATATAAATATGTAAATTATTTTTCTTTTTTTTTTATTATTAAATAAATTTTTGTTGTGTGGCTGACTCTTTTGGTAGATCAAACACGAACATTTTATTTTATACAACATGCAAAATGCATTGTTACAGCATATATATATGCTACATGTGTGTAACATATATGTGTAGTGAAACGTATAAGTAGCATGTATGTTGCATATATGTCGCATATTTGCTTTTTTGTCAGGATATATTTGATTTTGCCTGGGTGGTAAAATTCATAAACTAACAAATACGAATGTGAAAAACTTGAGAAAATATTATTGTTTGAGCGTTGTACCTATTGAAACTTTTGTTCAGAAAAATTTTAAGAATGTCAAGTCAAAATTTCAACCAAATACGCCAGGATTGGTTTTCCATAAGATTTAGACGGGGTTCTTTAAGAAATATTTGAAACGTATATTTTACTTAAATATCGTTTTGTCATGTTTTTTTTTTGGTTTATTAAAAAAATTCGTATATGCTTCCTACCACTCAACCCACCAACAGAGGAAGGTGAATGGGTTTTAAATTTAATGTGTAGAGCTATTAGATGTGCCTCATAAAACCACCCCTTATTGTACCACGGAAAAACGATATACAATTTTTTTATAAATGTTCTGAAAATGTGGCTAACGGAAAAGAAGAAAAAGAAGAAGACAACACCAAATATACGATTTTTATCGATTTTCAAGGAAATATATCTCGAGCACTGATGGACTAAAATGAATTTTGTTTTCGTCTTCGAATATTCGAATTCGATCAAATGATCGAATGGTCGTTTCGATCTAGTCGAAACGACTAGACTTAAATGGTATTTAAATGGTATTTAAATCTAGTCATCATTTGATCGAATTCGAATATTTAAACTTATAGTTCAATTTATGTAATAATAACAACCAAATATTTGTTACAAAGATATAACAATATTTACATTTGTACGTAATTTTTGTTGCAAATTTTGTCTCAAACACATTTTATATCTGATGAAAAATTCATAAAAAATTCAAAATGTTATAATCAAACAATAATTATTATTTAGTTCCTTCTACGGCAATTTTACTTTTTAACTCAATAAAATATTTCTATTTTTTGTATATTTTATTGCACTTTTTAACTTTGAAAAACCAGCACGTCACATCAGCTAGGTAGTGCTGGCAGCACAAAAAAACATTTTACATTCGGTATTTTTGTACTTGACCAGAGATACTACCATGTCTCTGAATCTATTAGTTTCTTCAATTTCTATAGTTAAAAAACTGTTGCCCCAATTACATTTATACGTCATGATCCTTCACCTTACTTAACACTGGATCTGAAAACTTTAACTATCCTGTTCTTAATCTTCTTCTAAAACTTCACATTTCATTAACAACTCAAATTTTTAAAGAAAGTATATCTCTTTCACAATGCATTGAAACTATCAGTGAAGAATTTATAGTAATTCCATTCAAGAAATTTAGTTTTGGCCTAAAAAGCAAACATAAAAAAAGAAAATCTAAACCAAAATTACCAAGTATAGTTTCATTAGGTAAGTGGCTTTAATTAATAAGAAAATAACAATATAAAAAAGTAGCTCGTCGAAAATCAGTTAAAATTGAAGATGATTTACAAGCAACGAAAAATGATACTGCCAAGAAACAGCTTAAAAAAGTATTATAAAACTGGATGAGAAACAAGAAACAAATGCTCTTACAAAAAGAAGAATTACCACAAAAAAACTTCTGAAGAAAATACCGTTGAAAATACAAAAGAAATAAAGAAGCTAAGAAAGCAGAAAAGAAAAAATTTATTTTATTGTTTTTTTTTTACTTTAAATTTATAATTTATATTATAATATTCAAGTTTTATTATATAAAATTATAATTTTAATCACGACAAATTTTTTCGTCTGCCTTCACGTAATTACCCAAAATGTATGTTT
>JABFQD010004485.1:0-11743 GCA_022817045.1 Psix sp. ZL-2020
TAAATAGAGTATGAAATTTATATAAAATTATATATAATTGTAAAAATTATATATACATTCACCACTCTTCTCAAAATAGCAATTTAGACGAATAAAATTAAATTTCAGTTAACACATTTTTCTACACCATTTACATTCAAGCACACATTTTATATTTTTTAAAATTTTTCATTCAAAAGCATGATTCATTTGAGCAGTGTAGGACTGCTCCATTTTTTCTTGACATTCGTCTTAAAATTTTATCTTTCAAGACTTTATCTATCAAAAACCTTAAAAATATGTCTATAATTTATAGATGTGAATAGAATTGTTTCCCCAAAAATTTGTCAAAAGCATCAGCTCAAAATCACGAAGCCTTCTTAGAAATAAAAAAGTTGTCAGCTTCGCCTATAGAATACTTCGGTTTCACTGGTTTTATAATAAAACAAGTGTTATTTTGGTACATGAAATAAGTGAAACTTGTGTAGATTAAGCTTGTTGTACGAGTTGATACGAAGCAACAAATATTAATGAATTTTGTATTAATTAAACTATTTTATTATATTGCATAAAGTTAATTTATAATAAACGCGTTCCCCTATCTAATAAACGAGAAAAAATGTAATACTGTGTTCACAGTTTTTCACATTTTATAAGTTAGAAAAACTAACCTTTCAAAATTTTGTGCAAGTACTCAAACTTAACGACAAAAGGTGTTATGATCAATTCAAAGAATTAATTTTTATTGCACAACGTCAATTTCAATTTCAAACAATGATACGAAAAAAATTTCTTACAAATTATTTATTAACATTTTTAATAAAAAATAAACATTAAAATCTATTCAAAAATATTAAAAAAATTGTTTATGTTACAAGAAAAATGTTAAAATGTACTTTTCAAAATTTTTAACTGTATATGGAAGAGTTAAATTTTCGCTTAATGCAAAAATGATTGTTGGTTTGAATCCAATTTTTGTTGGTACAGTATTTTGAAGTAAACGAAGATATACGATAAAATTAACTTTTTTCATTCAATCATAACGTCATTTAAAATGGTTTTATGATAGGTCATGTAGCCTCGTGCGAAGACAAAGTTAATTAATTTTTACAATTTCCAGTTTCAATGAAAAGTTGTTGAAATAGGTAATAAAACACTACACGACGACTAAATCAATGAATTTCATAAATCGACGAACACGAAAAAGTAAATCGATTATTCTAGCTTCAATTTTTCATAAGGAATTACAGGAATTAGTAACGAGATACAATGACAAAATAACGTACATCACAGAACGTTGATTATTTTTTTGATGGTTTGAAATGAAAGACTGAGAAAAGAAAAAAAACCAATGAATAACCAATGTTTGGGAAAAAGATTGATAAGATAAAAAAGATAATAGAGATAGAAAAAGATTGTGTCATGGTGAGTAAAGACTTCCGAGAGAAGAGCTCGTTAGCCTGTCACCCGTTTGTCACTTGTAAAACAAAGCACTTTCTTTTACTTTTTTAAACGTTATTTCACTTATCAAATTAAAATTCTGTACTATATATTTCGAAGCAAAAAATATACTATAAATTATATTTACTTAGTAAGTAAATTGATCAAATATGTGATTCCATTTGAAGTGTGAGTTACTGTAGTATGGGAAGGGTTCGTAAGTGATCTTTTTGGTCGTAGTAAATGTTTAATTTTGTTTGGATTTTATTTTATAAAAATAATAGTTTGTTTGTTGACTCGAAAAAGCTGATTTTAAATGCGATATTTTACCTTACTCATATCAATATGTTTTATTTCAGAGTAAGGTAAAATTTTTTAGAAAACAAATTTTTTGTTTACTCATTAGAAAACATAGTTTCTGCAAATTCTGTTATTAATCTGAACAACCACCTATTATAGAAATTTAAAAAAGTTTACATTTTTTTAGACCACCTTGTCACTGTTTTTATATAATTGAAGCTTGTTTCTAGACTACTTGTGACAATGCTGTCTGACTAGTTACTATACGATGAGTGTAACTTTTTAAATTTAATTGGAAATAATGGTCTCTCGAATTCCCAGTATTTTTAACCGTTATAATATAATGTTTAATCAAAGAAACTACAGCAAGTTTTAGATAATCTTCAAAAAAAAAGAGATAATAAAAATCCTTACTTTTTCCTGTATTTTTAATTATCATTTATTTCAATCATATTAGGCTTTAAAAATTTATTTTAACCTCATTATAACTTATCACGTGAATACTATTTCTTTAATAATTGTAAAATCGAGCTTTATTCTCATATAATCGTTGAGGCTTGACCACAGAAGCCCCTTTAAAACTATGTGCAAAATCTCTTGATATTCGAAATTTTACTTTAATTCCCGAGTGACAATAATTGTTAATATCTTTGTTATACATTTGTATAATTCAATGAAGTATTTTCTTCTTTCAGGATCTACCAAACTCAAAAGGTATTTAAGTGTAACAAACGTTTTTACTGCATGTAATGGTTTTTGAAGGTATAGAAGATTTTGTATTATTAAACACTTACCTCAAACTATCAAACGACATGAAAAATAATGAAAGAAAGATTTAAACAGAGGTCAGAAGCTGTTTTTTTTCTGTACATAAATATACATGTAGTACCTTTAACCAAATTTAACTATTATTTACATTAAGCTGTTTAATGAGCCTTGTTCTATGAAAAAGCATCATAACAAATTATCTTTCAGTTTCAAAATCAGAAATTCATTAAAAAGTGTCTTTAAAGATAATAGATATCATGTACGAATTGACCAAAGCGGGATCACCACAACACTTCTACCTCTGTCAGAGATGATTTTTTTCAAAAAATCATCATCATGCAAAAAGGTACATGAAAATGTTTTCTGTTTCATGAAACTTGAAAGAAAGCAACACTTTTCACTTTGAAAAAATACGAATTTTTTTACTGAAATGTGTTTTTTAACCCTTTGGAACCAGGTTTCAAATGTTGTCGGACTACATTTTTGATATTTATTTTATTCATTTTTTTACGACCGAAGAAAAGAATAAACCTTTTTCGAATGTTTTTCATCTGGGTATAACTTTGCGAAAATCTCATTTTTTTTAAATCTAGCTCAATGATCTTTAAGATAGAACCTACTGAACGAGCCAAAAAAAAGACAAATTAATTTCAAATAAGAATTGAGAGCTCCAGCTTATCAACGCAGTAGCGGTATTTTTTGATTTGGAGGCTGTAGCGGTCATAATTATAGTCAAAAGGACAAAAATATTGAAATACATAGTTAAAAATATACTTAAAAAATTTTTCAAAAATAGTAATTGATTTACTTTCTTATACCAAAAAAAAAAAAAAAATGACAACATAGCCTTTTTTCGGCTTCAATGCCGAAAGCCGATCTACTGAATCAGCTTCCAAATTTAAATTTTACAATTTAATTTCTAATGCTTAACTGGTTACCATTAATCAAGTGAAATTACAGCGCGGATCCTGAATTGGTGATATCCTCTGGTGATCTAGTTTATTGGCAACTTTCACGGTCACCACTTGTGTCAGCTTTAACTCCCCCAAGTGAGAGTAAGGGTTATCAAATGAAAATATACTTTTTTCAATACGATAACCGCTATTTATTGTCACAGTATCTCGTAAACACTCTTTGTACCCAAACACGCTGTGGCTGTAGTATTAAGTGATACTGTTTCCACCTAAACATTTACTCGCGTATCCAGCAAATCTCCGACTGATCAACAAAGATTCCGAATCCGAAACGTAGTAATATCTGGCGAACCTCAATACAACGCGACATTAAATAATTTTGATTCCGATGTGATTGGGGTACATGAAATTTCCCAGTTAACGTGAAATAGCTTGTTCTCATACTCATGTAAACAGAGATTAACCTCTCCTCTCTCTCAAACTTGTATTTATAATCTCCCTCCTGCCCCGCCCCCTTTATCATCACGCCACATCACGTGATGTGACGTATTACCTCTCAATTGACCAAAGTTCATGACGTTAAGTTAGTCGAGTTAGTCTGAAGAAGCCCCAGAATGACTAACTGCCCAATATTACAAATAAACTTGAACTAACGTTCTCAGCCTTCAGATGCATTACCAAACTCAATTACATTATACAAACCCAAAAAAGTGCCGAGAAATCTCGCACACAATGCTCACTCGCAGTGATGACTACAGTTATCTGAACGCAACCATATCTTGCTTTTTATCTTGAACCGCGCTCAGATTTTATTCCTAGATCTGAGGTCGAAATGAAAGACTGATTCGTTTAACTCTGATGCATATCGTTTATTTCGGTGACAGCAATTATACATGAAAAAACCCTAATTTTAATTATATAAACCGGAATAATATAAAATAGGCATCGGGGATTATTATTACCCATAGCTTGCCTTTTTGCTCTTATTATACATATAATTTTTTTTATTATCTTTGAACAATGATATTAATAAACCTATATATAATATAATAATAACAATAAACAATAAATCCAATAATTAATCCAATGCCTTTGGATTAATTATTGTTTAATTTCTGAAAGTACAATAGCTGATTAAAATTGATTTCTGAGCATTCTTACGAATTAAAGATTTTTTATAATTAATCATTATCTCAGCATGAAACTCATCCGAAAAAATGATCAAATTGAATGAATTTGTCAAAAAGAAGTTGTTGGTAGTGTTAGGATCAATTTAGGTTCGTATGTTTAAATTTTTTATTTTTTCGTATTATATAAAAGTAGTGCCATCTAAAACATGGAAAACTTGTATCTATGAATAGTATATCACGATATAGCAGACAATTAAACTTTATATCTTCGGATTTCGAGTTTAGATGTTCTAATAGTTTATAAGAAAACAGTTGACTTTGAGAAATAGTTTGTGCGGAAGTTTTTTTTCTGATATACTTTTTCTGATCTATTGAAAGCAAATCATGGTCTGTCATCAACTATCAATAAAATTGAGTAATTGCTTCACTAGAGATCGATTTTGTAGAAAAAAAATCTTAGCATCATTTAACTCTTTTGGCATTGGGAACTAGTTTTGGATCATCTTTATATCCATCATCACATGGATCTTTAAAGACCCATATTGTACGTATACATTATACGTAAAAAGATTGTACAGATTTAACTTGGAACGATTGGAATGCTGCTGAAAAATATTGTCGCGACTTACAAGTATTGTTATATCATTTGCATCTGCTTTATTGACAAAAGAAGACAGAAATTATCTTATGTTATTAGAGTTTTCATTTCAAAAAGCAATTTTATTTATTGTTCTGTGCATTTTTATGGTGATCTCTTCTTTGTTGATATGATATTCACAAATGAGCTTTTCTCAATACGTGTATGTATGATTTAAAAAAACTAGTGATATTCTTGAACATTATTTCTAATAATTGTAATCATACTATTTTGGATGGAGTAGATAATAACAATTTGTTGTCTAAGTCCATTAGATCATCAATCAAAGGACATACAATCGAACAAAGAAAAGTTTAAAAAAACTTGTTTTTTATATTATAAAATCCAGACAATTATAGTGTTAATTAAGTGCTTTTGTTTTTCTTTAAGCTGAGCAATGGAATTTCAAATTTTTTTATTTTTACACGTTATCTTACGTTAAAAAGATATATGGTTTTGACAATTGTTTAATATTGACCGCTGATGGGGCATTTCTCCCTCATAAAAAGTAGTAATAATTAGTACCAAAGAAAATCTTTTTCAGGTCAAAAAGACATTCTCTATAAATCGTTAATCGCTTCTACTTCAGATATGGGTATGTGTATGATATGTATAAACTATGCTTACGCATATTAAATAATAAAGAAATTATGAAAACTTTATTAAGTCGCATAGCACTCACTTAGTTTCGAGTGCCGTGAGTGTGAGCATCTCAACATCGATATAAAAATCTTCAATATAGAAAAATGTCTAGTAGACAACATCATCAGTAATAGATTTAGAGAATTGAAGTCCGTTAATCAAAAATAAAATCATGGTTTTCTTTTTTTCCGTCTTTTAGTGCCAAAATACTGAATCTTCAAAATCATATTGCTCTAGTAATGGGATGGAATGGCATTTTAGCAGCATATATATTAAAGTATATATACTGTGATAAAGTAATTAAGTAGCGTGTTTCAAAATCAATTTTGGTTTCCTAAAAGTTTCTTATTATATATAATTTTAAAAAATGAACAATTGGGAATGGATTACGGTTTGACTAGTAATTATAAAAAATCTGACAATTGACAGATATAAAAGTCCGTGAAAAATGTATTGAAGGGTTTTTTATACGAATATCTGAAGTTTAAGAAACATGTTGCATATTTGGAGGATAAATTTGTTTGTAAAGTTTCAATAATAGACAGTTATGTTGGGCCGTATACAAGAGATCTAATTTACAAAACCGTGACTGCTCCATATATACAATACTATTCAACAAATCTCCTTTACGCAAATAAAAAAAAATTAAGTGGTTGCAAGTGATGCGGATCAGACCCGTGCGATTCATTCCCCATTGTGATATTTATCAATCGTTAAGAAGGATGTGCAAGATTCTAAAAACTATAGCTAGTTTTTATTCAGACAAATGGTTTGTTAATCAGTGATATACAAACAACTGCAACTGTTGTAATTGTTGGACTTATTGTGTATGCTTTGTATACAAAATTTATCCATATGCTGAAACCCAGATCTACCTTAAATGTAACAGTTTTCCAACCAATTTAATTTTCTTTTTAAAAAAGACAGATACGGTGAAATTTCATCGAGCAACAGTCATTTGAAAATGATATAATCTTTTACGGAAAATAGGTCTTTCCTTTTTTCATTAATCAATGAATTTATATATAACTGAAATAATCGTAATTAACTAAAAACTACAAGACGATGATAGCGAAGAAAAAATGAACGTAATGATCTCCAAAAACGTACACTTAATAATATCTAGATAAGTAGATTTAAACATACTGAGACACTCGAAGACGAGACGAAAGCTCTCCGTAGCAAGGAGTATGCCTCGAATATGGGAGGAAGTGTACGCGTGCACATCAAGTCAGTGCGAAATATATTTCTTCGATTATATCTTACCTGTCATAAAGATCAACAATGTTTTCAACAGAATTTATCGGATTTTTTGCGAAGACTCTGAATCTGCAAAAATTGTTTCATTTCCATGAGATTATAAATATAGTCTAACAGATTTACCTTTCCATAGTTATTCACCGTAATTCATTAGAAACAAACTTAACCTAAAAGTTATTTCTACTTATAACGTTTTAATATAAGTGCATTATATTAATAAATTAACATTTTTCTTAATAATTCGTATCTTTTTTACTTTTTGAAAATAATAATTATTACTGAATCAATCCACACTAAAAGCTCAATTGTCAAGTCATGACTACATTACGACATATAATATGAGTATTTTTATATAGTGTAGTAATTGTCTATTAGACTCTCATACTCTGTAAACGATATAATATTCATATTTTAAGCATTTTTATTTTGTTTTTCATATAATTAACAAAACCCTTTTCTAAAATTTGTATTTTAACCCATTGCCGTTGATTCGACACAAATCAGTGTTCATTTGACAGTTCTATGCTTGTATGTGTGTCGTCCATTTATAGCAAAATTAATTATAAAGACATTTTTTAAGACTTTTAATTTTGCCTAATGAATTAAAAAGACGGAAATTCATTCAAAATATATATTAATTTTCGTTGCAAAATTATAAAAAGATAAAATTATCAATGCAACTTACAATCGAGGTTATGTGGCGTTAATGGCAATGGGCTAAAAAGCAAATTGTCAATTATTTATCAATTAATTAATCAATTTTACCCTTTCATATAATTTTAAAAACATCTGAAACTGGAATAATACATTAGGAATAAATCCAAATTCTGCCATACTCCGTTGTAATACAGACATTTGACTCCCAGTCTGTGTAACACGGCTTTTTTTAACAATTTGGATTTAAATAACGCGATTTACTCGCTTAATACAACATAACATGCATATTTTGGAACTTTCGTTGTCCCATGAAAAAAGAATTGTACTGTTACAATGACTGGAAATTTTAACTGATTATTTTTGAAACGTAATATTGCTACGACAGAACACTTTATAAAATTTATATAGCTGAGATTAAAAAATAATGTTCTTATTAAAGACATGCTACTACAATACAATAATCTGTCTATTATTTAGATGTAACCACAAATAATTTGTATCTTTTATTCAATAGAGATACTATAGAAACCAATCTCGACGCCTCTTTAGAAACTTAAGATAATACGAATGAAGTGCAACGAAGAACGTAAATATAATAATTTACCCGATCCTCAAAGTGAAATGCACATGCACTTGCACATGCTATTAAGCAAATTAACACAATAATTGTTGAAATTGATATTTGACCTTCAAACACTAATATCGTTCTTTGATATCAGTTGAGCGCCAACAGTTGATTTCTTTAGACTTACCACATTTGAATTGCTGTTGAAAAGCAAATTTCAGTGAGTCAGCATTTTTAAAACTTTCTCAAGACTTTTTAATAAATAAAAGAATACATTTTTCGCTTTTTTGTTTATGTGGTTTTACAATACGAATTTAATTTTGATAATTTATATTCAACACATTCCCAATGATAATGTTACTTAAAAAAATTGTGGATCCGCAGTAGTTTTACTGATTTTTTTAATTTGTAAGTCTCTTTCAGACAACACATTTCTATAAAAATATATCCACGGAAATGATACTACAAAAGCATAACAATCAACAAATTGTTAACGGATTTTAATAAAGAAAATCTTCTACTGTTTAAAAGTCGTAAGCAATAACCAAGCCACAGGCATTATTATTTCATTAATGTGCTATAACCGAACGAAAATCATATCATTTTTAGATTTTTTAACAAATTGTTACATGGAAAACTTAAAATGCAAATTGCAATCGCCAGTATGAAAAACCTGATTTGAGTCCCATATGAATAGTAGAAGGTCGTGCGAAAATCGTCTAATTTTTGTCTCAACTGGATGACTACTGTGCATAGTGCAGATGAATTTGAATTATTCACTCAGAAATCATATACTAAGAAAATATTCATGCTTTTTTCAAAGCATGATACAAATTGTATCAATACAATTTGAATTGATATATTAAAAGTGAATTGAAATAATGATTTAGTCTAATCATTAAGTTGAATTAGTTTACTTTTTATAATGTAGCTCGAGTTTTCTACTTTCTAACTTTTTTGATTCGGGTTTTTTTCAATGATTTATTATCGTATCTTATTTTGCTTGTATATATATTAAGGAGAATTAGCGTTTTTATCAAATTTTTATTGTATTTTATTATATTTTAGAATATAATTTTTATATCAACGGTAGTAATTTTAATATAATAATTTAGTTATCTTTTCAACATTTTTTTAATTTTTGAAATTATTAATGTGCATAAATGATAATAATTTTTTTATTGAATATATTGTTCATTTATAAGCACGTATAGAAATGTTGGTTGCTCCTTTCGTTTACTCAAGTGATAATCGTCGGTTCTCAACGGTATCGTCAAACGTCAATGATTGAATAAAAACAAATGAAACATTTCTGCGAATTCCGAACTTCATTTAAGTTTTTACACTTTTTTTCTGCATTTGGTATACAAGCTCTTTCCGCAAGTCAGAACATCGGATAAATAGACAGATGACTCAGAAACGTCGGTCATAAGTATTGAAATAAACAAACAAGCTTTAGAAGCAATATCCCACTTGATCAATATTTGCTCAACGTTTAGTCGACTCAACTCCCTTCTGTCTCGTTTCTCCTTCACCTTATCCACCTACTCTAACAACGGTCCCCGAGGGCTTGATGAGAGGGACAAAAGTAAACGTCAATGTAAACGGTGCGTTTACATTTACGTGTTTGCCAAGCAACTCAAATATTTCACTGGGCTCGAACGTGCTGGCTGTCTGGCTGCCTGACTACAAAACTAAGCCTCTTTCTATGGGTTTGCTCACGCAGCTCTTGACATTTACTCGTCCATAGGCTTCCCTCACATTTGAATACACAGCGTCGAGGTATGTAGTATGACACGATACATTTCTTATATTCAAAATTATGTAATTTAAGAATAGTTAGCTATGAAAATCGTATTTGAGCTTTATGTCTGAAATTAGGCTTAGGCCAATCAAAACTGTAAAATTTACTCGTATGAAAAATCATACGAGTAAAACATGTTTTCGTATAAATTACACTGAGAGAAAAATGTTAGAATAATTACAAATTTTATATGAAAGTGACGACAGTGTAGACAAATCAGAAAACAATATAATAAAAATTCAAACTATATATGTGAAATTAACAATCTATCACGAGAATTTCACTATTTTGTGTATTTTTTGTATATTTTTACAATGTTTTCACTTTCATATAAAATTTTTAATTTTTATTTTAAAACTTGTAGTTATTCAATCTTTTTTTTTGTCTTAATGTATATTTATTTACACCTCTTATAAATGTTTATTAATTATAATAGATTCATTTTATAGTGCAGTAAGGTGAAAATATGGTAAAAACAAAGATAGAACACCATATTCCCGACATAACTTCGATAAATACATGTTATTAAGCAGAGTTTACAATGTTTTATTCTATGAATATCTTGTTGTTAATAGATTAATATATATTTTGTAAATTACAAATCATATGTGCAATATTTAAGACATAATAAACAATTTAGTATAAAATATATTTAATTTTATAAACGAAAATGAGATTTAAATTTAAAATGTTGCTCTGCGAATGTTAAGACGTTAGTTACACATTGCTTTAAAAAATTTTTATTTCAGCTAGTATTGTTGATTAACTTTAGAAAATTATTAATAAAAAATGAATAATAAATGGCAGACAACTATATATAAAAAACGCAGGAAAACCAACCTCATGAAAGAAAAACTTAACTTACAAATATACAATTTCAATACTAAGCATATTTATTACATAGTTTTTTAAAATCTCACTTTTTTAATGCAGTAATTTCCTAAAAATATTTAAATATTGATTAATTTAATCATATATATATTTCTTCATTAAACCTATATCTATGGTGTGTTTTTAATTCTATAATGAAGCTTCTAAAAACATTCGATTTTCAAAGATTTATTAAATACGAACCTCCAATGAATGTGGTGCTAATGTACCAGCATGTTTATAAATGTTCAACTGGTTTCCAGTGTGTGGGTCGTATGATACAATAGATTTTTCTCCACCAATTGAACTATCACTGACTAAAATAATTTCTTTTAACCTGTTAGACATCTATAATTGATAAAACATTTGTATCATTAAAATTATTCAACTTTGAATTAAAAAAATATTAATGAAGTTTTAAATAACATTTAATATTAAATTTGAAAATTGTTTAATAAACATTTATACATATTTCAGCAAAACCAATAAATTAAATTCTAAGATTAAATAGTATTATACTATAAAATATTTTTAGAATAAAACTACATGAAGTTCATAAAAATATTTTGTTTACGAAATACTTACAATGTTTTTTTAGAATATATTTTGTGTTCTGCATTACCAAAGAGGTTAAATTTATGGTGCAAGTGAAAAACTGTAGGAATTTTAACATTGCGCATATGACTAACGGCGCATGCGTACAAGATACCCAATGTGCAGTTTGTTGCGCGGGCTATTTGATATTACTGAGGACATTAGGTACATATTCGTTGTTTT
>JABFQD010004486.1:0-11742 GCA_022817045.1 Psix sp. ZL-2020
AACTACTTTTATTTAAAATTAAATGACAAGTTAGTTAGGTATTTATTAGAACCAGGAAGTCTGTTATTACGTATAAAAATTTAAGCGTAACTAATAAATATGAAATGAAGCAATAAAATAATATTCAAATTACTGTTTCAAATACGTTACATGGTATTTATAAATATATCTAAAAAGATGGAAATCAAATTCTCTATTATAATTCAATAACAACTGTACATATGATATCATTTTCAGTTATTAACGAACGGCAAACAAAATTTTAGTTGAGAGTTCCAGTCATTTGGTTAAAGCAGTAAGCATCGCTTGCACTAAAAGCGTGCTCACACGAGTCCCAGCTTTGTTACAGACTTTTACTCACGCCAACTGAGATTTACGAACTGAAAGCCGTTACACGAGACGCGATCTCAAATCTAGGCGCAAAAGTTTTCTCATTTTTCGTGTTCAGGTAATTCAAAGTTTGCGCAATGTCGAGAAAATCAATCGCTAGCAAGCAACCATTTTTTCAGCTTCTTTTTCACTTGCGCCACTTGTGATTTGACTAATACCTCGAATAATTTATAACCGCGATTAAAATAATTCAGATCGTTACAGCGATGCTGTACTTCTGCCTGACCAAATCTCGACCATTCTACTGAATAATTTTCATCCACGAAAACCAATGACATTCGAGTTATATTTAATATTCTTGATTTTTTTTTATTTTTTCACACAATATTGCTTACTTTATTATTGAACGGAATTTTGTATTCACGAAAATGCTTATGCAATAAGATACTTTCTAATTAAGTCCAATTTATGGAAATGTAATGTTAAAATTAGATACGAAAAATTGGTAAATAAGTATTACTAAACAGTCAATACAGCAAAAATGTATACATATTCAAATTAAAATCAATACCTATAATTTTTTGATGATTCATAATCAACTGATTTAGTACTGATTGAAAATTAAATACTTTACTCGATAAAAGACAGAAAAAGTTCGTTAAAATTCAACAACGAAATGGAAGTTTAACAAAAAGTAAAGTCAAGTAGTAGTAGCTTAATAAAAATATAATCATGCTTTGGTATATATGAAGCTTGATTTGATTGAGATCCTTTATGTAAATTAACCTCTTACATTAATATCATATTAGCAATGAGACATATATAATACAGGGATAATATAGTAATTATTCGAGAACCTTGGAATTATGCAGGTAACGTGAGAGATTTGCCAGACAATGAACCATTTTCAAGACATTTGGATCTGGCAGTTGACCACGTATGTTGGTACAATTTATCTAATTACCTTGCTTTATTCAGCAACAGAATACATCTTTAATTAACATGCATTACATTTTACATCTCTTTTACCATTGTAAAGAAATTAAATTTAACGGGAATATAAGTCAATTTCACGTGCATTATTCATAAATTAATTTCCGATTCGCTGTAATAATTATTCGAAAAATTTCATACAAGTAATTCCATCATTTTAATTTATTGTGCGAAAATTCATTTTTAAATTTGTTTTTTAATGATCAAAGGAATTCATTGATCCTCAATCGATTAATCAAACAACGTAAAGCTCCAATAAATTAAATAAAATTATAACTACCCGGACACAGTCGTCGATTGGTATTTTATCCTTAAACAATTTCGTCGAAATCAAACGCTCCGCAGTTCAATGTAATATCCCATAACTTAACAGTTGTCGAGTTTCTATAACTACAATGCAAGAATTAGTCACGGTTTGATGCATACATTTGCATAATGGCCTTTGAATTTTCTCTGTCGTGAGTGATCAGCTGACGCTTTGGAATAGGTTGTTGCGGCATTATACGAAAGAGTGAGAAACAGGAAATGGGTTGCTGAGGCCTATGACACGTGTTCCACATGTGTGTCATGTTCCTTGCGCTCAAAACATAAAGGAGCATATCGACGCGGTTCTTGTATGTGTGAGATGTCGTGTAGCCGAGCTGCATACATATCGACGGTTTGGCAGTGCCGAGTGGCTTAAACGGCTTGAGCTAAATTTAAGTATATGCACACACATAACTGAGTATCCTCGAACCATCTAACGCTTCTCCCTCATAACATAAGAATGCGATTAAGACATAACAAGATAGGCAAGCGCGGCCTTAGAATAGGATTTAGTCGGAGTTATGACACAAATTCGTAACTCCGCTTTCCACAAAGAAATTTTATTGATAGACCATTGACGAGGGAAAATTAATGAAATTCTCTGCAATTTGTCTTTCATCTTGAAAGTAACACAGAGCAGTAGAAAATCGCTTCCTCGGTGACTGGATTCATAACAATTTTTCTCTTAATTCCAACAGATAGTTTTTATAATGAAATATCGGAATTATCATCTGCGGCTGCTTAACTGAAAGCAAAAGTCTATAGTCAAGGCAGCGACACTGTCAAAGTTTTAATAGATTCTCATAATTATTTTCCAACTGCGGCGTCAGAAAGAATGAGATGCCGGCTCGTGCAATTTTTTATGTTGATGAAATGATAATTCGCGAAAGCACAATTAAAACTTTTACGCTAGGCAAGGATCGACGTACGCCTAAAGCAGTGAAAAAGTAGATTATACAATGAATCTCGTACCATATGTGGCGCTGTACGTATCCGTGTGTGTACGTGCAGAACACGCGCAAAAATTAATATCCGAGCTAAAGAATGCGATCAGTTGGCTGAATTTCGCTTTGGGAATTGCCATTCATTGTAATTGATTTTCGTTTTATATTTTATTTAAGTGCGTTGCAATGATCTTATTACTCTTTTGTTGTTTCAGATGTGTCCTACAAGCCGAGGTATCCGGTAATTGAGGGTGAGTGTTGTTTATCATTTTATCCCCACGTTTGTCCAAATTTATTATCTGTACTGCATGCTGAATATCAGCTTCCGGGTCTGACGCTTTACACTTTTTTTATCTCGCGATTAATTTATTTCACAAGTTTGATTATAAAATGTTCACTCAGCGGTGGCTGATTTATGTGTTAAATCTTGAACAAGAGATCTGTAAAAATAGTTCAATGATTTGTATGACGATATGTACTTGCTAAATAATATTTGTTAAATAAAAATCGCGCTACAAACTGAGAGCAGAGAGCCTTGATATTTACATGAATAGTAAATTGGCTTGTAAATAAATTGGCTGTTTTCAAGAAGGGAATATAATTCCAAGGCGGAAATAATTAACCGTTTTATAACTGAAAGAACATTGGGTGAAAAGTTTGGATTTAAGAAAACAGAGAGAATTAAGTCGTTAAATCGCGAGTGATAAAACTCACCGAGTATTAAAAGTATTAGAAAAAAAAACGTCGGAAACAAAGAAAATAGACGTTCTCGTACGACTTTTTTATTTATTTCCTACACTATTTATTTCATGAAAGAAATTCAATTTTCTATTTTTTCAATTTTGTCGACGCTGTCATATGATAATTAAATGAGTCATGAATATTATCATCGAATATTGATAACTTCGGGAGCACATTTGTTCTTGCGTCTACTCAAAATTATTACGTGCTATAAAATAGTAAACTTGAGTCGAGCATATCGTAGCATTGTTTGATAAAACTGATGAAAAGAAAAATTTACTGTAGTGTTTCTTGTTGCTTCAAATTGAGACATGTTTTGCAGACATCTTTTTACAAACATTCATTTTGTCAACATAAAACTCACGTAATAACTATAATGAACAATACGCATTTGTATTTGTTTTGAAATCAAATTCGTTTGAATACATCTAATGAATTAATAAACATCCATTAATAAATTTTAAGACGATGTGTAAACCAAGAAGAAAATCGGAAATGGCCTGCCAGCAGAACTTATTTGTTTTAGGTATCGCTTAAAAATAATGATACTTTATAATAAACAATGTTTTTATTTATGTCGTTTGGGAATTAAAAAATCAGTTTACCTTACACTTATAATCGTTTTGTCAAAGTTATCAGATGAAAATAAAACATAATCAGATACGACGCAGTACATATAAGCAAAAACATCGAATGCCCTTTGCGTATTGTTTACAAACAAAGATGAATGAAAACATACTTATCAATATTTATATTCGTTTATAACGTAAGTTTTACGTGATTTAAATTTAACCGAGAGTATCAAATTGCAGTTTTGGGGCATCATTCAAATCAGGTCATAAATAACAAATAATCACGAGAGGTATTTGTCAAAAATAAAAAATAAAAAAACGGACATGAAGAGGAACTGACGGACATGTTTGCGTATTTACAAACGCGTTGGGAACTGTTGTGCGCTATTTTTCACAATCACAGAGGTCCGACGACAGCTCTTTAATTAACGGTCTCTAAATCGAGGATGGACAAATAGCGCAGCGAAGTAGGTTTCGGTAAGCGGCAGATCTCGTATTGCGATCGAACATATTTAGTGGTCTGCTCCGGAGCGACGATACACGTGTGTGGACTGGAATTAAAATTGAGCCTGTAGTGAAATCGGTGCGCGAACGTGTTCGATGGCTCTTTGAGCTAGCACTTGTCTAATTGCCTTGGCAATGAACGGCATCTACCTCTATGTACAACTCTATCGACCCGGACAAAGAGATGTCGAGTACTGTGAAAGCGCGCGGCATTCAATGATGTCATCGATTCATCGCAAAGTTATTTTAATTTTTCCTAACACCACTTTGGAGCTCTTTGAATAAATAAAATTGATGAATGAACGATAGATAGAGGAAAAACCAATGTTATGCTCGAAGTTCAAAGTTATTTATTGAAATGATGTGTAGGGATAAAATGAACGTTTTTGTGGTAGACAGTAGTATTGAGAGAAGTTATTTCAGCATATAAGTGTTGTGAGTACAACTAGCGATAGAGAATTCAACGTTGATAAAGTTTAGTTAATCTCGTGTAAATGAGTGCAAAAGTTGAGCCATTCAACATGATAAAACATCTGGAAAAGATAAACAGTTACTACATTGCAAAATTTTGAATACATCGCCAACTGCTTCGGCTTGTTCATACCTCTTTGTCGAAAGTATCAAAAGGTTTGTTTGTTATTTGCGAGAGGATTAATTGTCAAATTACAACTCGACTTCCATTTTTGAGAGCCGCGCGTCGTGAAATATGAATGAGACTGCAGCGACCCAGCGGCTTGTGCTAATCTAAATATAACCTTTTAAAATGCAAAAAAGCCGACTGAGCTCTCGCTTACTGCTTATGATTCATAAAATCAAAATTAACGCTGCCTCGCATTTGTGCTTCATTCGGGTAAACTGCTTATACCTGACAGCGGCGGTTTTAGGATATTTTTTCACTGTTAGTGTAGGACTTTTGCACGCAAATGAAACACCAAAGATACATTCGAACAAAAATCGAAACAAGTAGATATTGTTTGCTGCACGAAAAATTGCTTCATTTGCTATTCTAAGCGCATCAAAGTGAGGCTCAGTAGGATCCGCTGATCGTGAATTGACTCAATTATCCCGTCAAATTGTTAATGATAAACAGGCAACTATTTTCGCATTTATATTCGCATACAATCAATATGACGAAATTTACATTCACCGTCGAACGCCAAAATTACGCGACATCGAAATAGCTGCGCTTCCCCAAGTTCCGCGATAAACACTTCCCGTAAGCGAGTAGTCGCGTCTATTATTCATCTGTCATAATATATTACCATTTTCATCGAGGTGTTTACAGCGTCGTGCGCAGTAATTGAATAATTGATGGTCCCTCTAATGCTCCGCTGGTATTCTACGCAAATATTAGCGATTGACAATCGTCTATTGCGACAACAAATCCGCACCGGAAGTAGTGACGCAAAAAGGAAGGCCGCGAAGTTGAGCGAGCAAAAAAAGTCCATGGTAATTAATGGTCCCAATTGGCAGCAGCCGTTAGGGTAGCAAGTAGCCGTGGTGTTGTCGGCAAAAAGCTATCAGATGCAGCGCACTATCCTCGCGAGATAGCACTTGAAATAGCGTCGTGTTTTAGTTACTCGATTTACACGAAACAGAATGCCTGCTCATATGTACGTTTGCACACAACCATGACACGTTTGCACATGTGTCTGTCTGTGTGTGTGAGAGGAAGAGTGCATTTACACGTATAAGAGTTTGTGTATTTGTGAGGGGGTAAATAAGCTCAATTGTGTGCATGTGTGTTTCCACTAAGTGTGCGCTCATGTATGTGTGAGTGCACAATGGAACACATACGAGAGTTCTAGCCCTCGAATCTATGCGGTACTAACATTACGGACCTAACTATTGAGCGGTGGGTTGTGGTCCGCGCTTATACGCGGCCAAGTGGTGGGGGTAACTGGCCAAAGGGTGTCGGACACCGAAATGGATGGAGAGAACGCGTCCGGCAGAAAAAGGTCAAGCAAAAATTGCACCAAAAATATTCTACGACGGGGTGTCGTTACTATAAATCGCGATGTCCCTGTGTGCGCGTCCGGATGAAAAAAACGCCGTCGCGTGGTGGCGCTCGCAAAAAAGACTAACTCCACACCAACCAAAATGACGTAAACGAACGAAAGCTCGATAAATTACGCAAAAAAGCGGGCACCGCCAGGAGAACCAGCATAAAAAGCACCGGAGAACCTTACGTTCGCAGCTTTGCTCGTTTCCGTCGGTCTTCGAGTATTTCGCGTCTTCCACGTAGGGTTAGTGATTTGTGTCTCCGGGATTTTGATATGATTTTTGGAATAATGTGGAAAGAGATTGAATGTTACGGTGGTGTATTTCATGACTTAATTTTCTTCCATATTATTGTATTCATGGAGTTGAAAGAATGGTGACATAAATGAATTTCCGGTTCATTTTGACATCCAATTTCTGGATATATACATTTCCCAAACGGTAATTCAGCTAATGAACGCACTCATTCGCAGAATATTATTAATTATAATTATTCTGAAAATAGGTCGATCCTTTTCATGAAATAACATGTTGAAAATCATTCCGCTTTATAATACATGACAAATCTTTGCGTCTCGTGTGACATTTGAAACGCTTACAATACTGAATGACACGTGTCCAAAGAACTAATTTATTTTTCCGCAGGAAGATCAACATTTTTATGGGACTACCGTAAAATTAAAAAAAACAACCTTCCCACTAACTACACAAAAATATTCTCGATATATCTTTTACTTTTCACTGCTCTTCAATACTGTATTAAATTTTATGGTAAATTTTGAAAACATGTGGCTCTGCGAATTATCTTTTTTTACAATGCAAAGAAAAAGTCAAATTTATACCATTTTGTATTTCACTTGACCAGTACAAATTTAATTCAGACACAGTGACGGACCACAATAACTGTATCCCGCGAGAAATATAGCAACGTGCGATTTGCGATGAGGTACGCGATTTTCACTTGCAGCCACAATCATTTCACTCGTGTTCGTTTCTGTTACATACCATGATGACAGCACATTACACGCATGTACCAGAGTACGGTTCTCGCTGCGATAACGGTCCCTTAAAAAATTACTTCCCGCGTTGCAAACACAACTACCGCGGATAGCTTTTCGAGTGTCATGCAATCACTTTTCTCGGTTGTCTCTCTTGTACCTGTGGTCACCATTGCACTTCTTGCTTTTCTTTCTATTGTCCAGATATTGCTCTGATGAAGAGATGTCACAGTGAATAGTGTAAAGTAGAAAGCAAGACGAAATAAAAAATATTTCAACGATTCCCTGAGGTCAGGAGTTTCTTGTAAAATATAGACGGCATTCATCTTTTTGCTAAAGAATAAGTCGGTTTTAGATTTAATTCGGGCTTTTATCAAAATCCTGCAATAGTTCAGTTGTTAAGGCTAAGTTTGGGCATCTTCACTGCAACTTAAAATTTTAGCAATACATAAATAATAAAAGTGTCCTTAAGACAGTATTTGTAAATAATGCTTTCAAAACTTGACTGCACAAAATAAACAAAACCGTAAACATACATTCGAACAAGAACAGTGTTTGTAAACAATATTGTTTACGAACATAGATTGCTGAAATATACAAAAAAGTGAGTATTTATTCTAACGATCTTGAAATATTGTTTATAAACAGTATTATTTTCAATCAACTTTGTTTCGAACTTTAATAACAAAGAAATAATAATTTCTATTCTGCATATCAAAATTTTAATTATTAAACACCATCGTTATCAAAAACAATAATAGATTAATTTTGATGAATTTATATTTTATAAACAATAGAGACTGCATTAAAAAATTCTTTTTGAAAATTTCATTTTTTTTTCAAAGAGAATCGTGTCATTTCCTTGTAAAATAGTGAACATTATTATAATTTTGCTATTTTAAGAGAAATAGTTTTATCTTTGAGTCAAATGGTAAAAGTGGATATAATTTCGGAATTTTTATAAATTCATAAAGCGTTCAGTGTTGGCGGTGTAAAATATTAATAACAGTGAAACAACGTATACCTTTCAAAATAATGTCATGTTTCAGATGGATAGACACGAAAAATAGATGTAGTGAAGCGATAGGACATTTTTACGAGTGGGATAATAGGGGGGTATAACTAATTTACTCATGAGACTGATATGTCATGAACTTAACGACAAAACTCGCGTAAAAAGGCTGCGTCTTCTGCGGTTCATCGGGAGGCGCTAAGCAGTAATAAAAGTGAAAGAAAAGAGGGCACGCGGTATAAAAACAAGGCCGCCCATTATCGATACACGGAAACAGAGTTGTAAAAGTTGATAATTTATTAGCCTCGTTTCAGCTGTCGTAGAAATGGCTTGTATACCGAAACGACAGATGATAAACAAGTTAATAAAAACTGACTTGCGCGTGATATGAGAGTGCACGCAAATCATAAAGTACTGACAAACCGACTGATTTTCGAAAGTTTGATTTGATCCGGTGATTTGACTGGTAGAAGTGAATTACACGGGACCGTGGGTACGGTTTTGTTACTTTTTACCGACCCAATTAAACACAAAATCAAATACAAGCTGGAAAAATGTGGTATTAATGGATGGGTTATAAAAAAGTGTGTTTCGATAATTGAATCCAAATTAGTTCCGCGTTCTGGGTTCTACATCAAGCGAATTATCGACTGCCACGTGCATTCGAATAAAGTCAATCATTTTTAACAATTGTTTTAAAATAATCAAATACACCAGTGCGAGAATTTACATTCCGCATGCGAACAATTTTGATAAAGTGTTTGCATAAACATTTCCCGGCACTCATAACCAGCACATGGAATTTCTTCACCCGACAATATACGCCCTTTAACGAAGTTCAATTTAAAGACTCGCGATGCCAGCATGACACTGCCATATAGATATATAGAAATGGGCGTACGTAAATCTCAGTCACAAGTCTCAAGAGAGCCATGTCTCAGTCACACTGCGAGAGTTAAAGTACGGCGCCCGAAGGTTCAGGATCCTCGAGTTAAGTTAATGCGACTTTAATCCACTAATTTAAGAGCAAGAGCGCGGACTTCGGGAAAGCAGAAAGGTAACGGACGACCCTATGACCCGCACGCCACGATTTACACTTTATTGACTTGTCGCTACATCTACAAACACACCGGAAGTTCAAAATTACGCGATTTTTAACTCGCTCGAAAGTGACCCCCAAGAACACCTGGCGGCGATAAATCGAATATATTACATGGACGGCCGAACTTTTGCAATCGACAAACAAATTTGATGCGATCCCAAAACAAAACAGGATAACAAAATGTGCCGCAGGTCAACTGTTGCAAAACACTGCTGCAAATCGTGAAACGCCACTCAACGTCAAAAACCTAAACAAAGACAGTTACGTCGGAAAATCGACATTTATTATTTCAACGTTAAATCGTCGTTACAAAAAAAGCAGCGCGATCTAAATGAAAATCGGATTTGCCTGCATTAAAATCAATTCAAAGATCCGTCGTTTAAGCAAACAAGCAACCGATAATAACTTCCCGATCGAAGCGCAATCTCTCGTTGTCTGGCTTCGTTTTCTTTCTGTTTCGCAGTGGGAAACACGCCGGGGGAACAACAGATCAACTTCGAGCAGAAACATGAATGCATGCACATCCGAGAAATGATTTATCATCGATTAAACGGACGTAATGCGCCTTTGTTGGTGCGCAAAGCGAGGTTGGCAAAACTAGGTACACCAAGCGATATCAGAATGACTGGAACCCTAGTATTGAGTCGCAATCAGGCGCATAGCCTATACGTTAAAATCAAGTGGATGATCGTACGGAATGCTTGAAAAGGCGAGAGCATCGCAAGCACCAAATTTCGACGTACGTAGGAAGAGCAATAGGGGCTCCGCGCGTAAAAACTGTACGTGGCGAGCATTATCGGGATCGAGCTTGCGATTGGTCGCTGAGTAATATGTAAAGGCGGAAAGTTGGGGGAGACACTCAGTGCTCATCGATTTTCGAAGATTGTGATTGTAAGAATGGTAAACTGCCGGCGTCAATGTTTCTCGAGCGATTACAATTTCATCCGCAAATTGATTCTGGTGGAAATGAATGATGATAAATCAATGAGAAGTTATTTGACCTTTTTCTCCAGAAGCGGTAGATTAAACTAATAAATAAACAAATTAGTCTAAAGGTTAAGAAACATAAATAAAAACAATATAATAAGAATTTGATAGAGATAATAATGACCTTAAGTTGAGACATAATTAGCTTAAGCCTTAAAGGATGATTTTTGTACGTTTGTAAAGCAGGTTTAAGGTTTAAAACTTTCTTCGATTTAAAATGAACAAAAATAAGTAAATAATTGAAATATTTCAAACATAATACAACTTGTGTGTTGTATTGTAGAATACATATTAAGGTCGACATTCATATCCATCAAAATACGGGAAGTCAAGTCATATTTGTAAATCAGCTTTAAAGATTTTTAACCATCTTAAGGAGTTATAAAGACTTATTACTAATTAACATAGAAATTTTAAATTTCCTCAAATATCATATATATCAGAAAATATTACACCCGCATTACAGAACTATTTATGAAAAAAAGCTGTCGATTAACAAGATATTATAAAACGTTGGTATAATGAAGAGATTGCGAGGAATAACATTTGCGTTTGCTGGCAGTTCGAAAATGATGTATGGACTAAAGGAGATAAGATTTACGGCGCGAGAACACAACGGCGTGACCTCAGAAGAAAGCAAAATCTGAAGAATATGTAAAGGCACGCGCAGAGCTCGTGGAATACTGTGGAACAATTTTTATAAATACAGCGCGTAAATCAACCTTTATGGAGTTCTCCAGGACGGCATGGGCTATTTGCTAGCTGTATAAACAACCTCGTATGAATACCTGCGTGTGCACGTGACGTGAGCTTTCGTACACACGCTTACGTGTATCGTTCGGAGACAAACGTAGTTGGAGACTTTGAGGTAGTCGAAGCCACTGTGTAACGTTATCGTCATTATCGATAGATCTATTGTTCTATCGAACTGCAACCTCCATTTATTAGGCTACCTCAAAACAACAGTCTTACCTTGTCGGATTTCGCTTTATTCCCCATACTATACTTCACGCCCTGTAATTTCCTGATTAGAACAAAAATCAGTAGAATTTGCTTAATCTTGAAATACATAATAACGTAAACAATAAAATTAGACAATTGAAATTCATATGTATGTATAATTAAAAATATATTTGAAATTTATATAAAAATTGCTATCATATTAATATATACATATGTTAATAAATACATTTGAAAAATATGAAAAAAATAGCAAGAGTAGAGTACAAATAAAATTTTATTTTATAGTGAA
>JABFQD010004487.1:0-11742 GCA_022817045.1 Psix sp. ZL-2020
TTAACAATAGAATATCGATTCTTAAAAGTAGACATTAAGCTACTAATAGAAAGATTGATTTAACTAGTATAATAAATTTTCAATATGTAAATAGTATATTTCTAAACAAAAGTAATTACATAGTTATTGATTAACAACTAATGTTTGCAGGAGAGAATTAGAAACAAGAGACGCAGAACAGCGTAAGCGCAAAAGAGAAGAAGAATTAACTGCCGAAGCTCAATTAGCCATGGAACGAGAATGGCAGCGAAACTTTGAAGAATCTAGACAATCTCGAGTGGACAGCTGGAAAGCATTCCAGTCTGGTTCTGGAGGATCCACGAAACAAAAGAAACCGAAAAAAATGAAAACCTTCAGGCCACCGAAGACAAAAGCAGAGTCCCGATAATGACACAGTTATTGTTCCTTTCGTTCCTTTCCCAATGAAATACGAAGTTTTCACTGTTTTTAATCTAAAATTGATTAGACAAAACTATCGACTCCATTGATTTGTAAATTTCATGACTTAATTTTAATATCTCGGACGAGCTTTCGACGAATCTTAATATCTTATTAATTTGTGTGATATGTTTGTGTGTTTTCCATTTTGCGTATGAAAGTGAATATGAATGAGCATGCTTTGATGCATCACAGCCAAATTTGATTATTTTATCGTTGCAAATGTATATTTGGATAATCTCATTATTTGACTTAAGAATTATTTTTACCAACTTCTTGCAATAATGAATTTTAACAATCCAGAAACCTGTCTTCTCAATCAGTCCTTATCGACCTTTATCTAAGAAATCTCGACATTTATTTGCATTCATTTATTTAGAATAAAATGTAATAGTTTAAAAGATTAGTTAAATTCATCATTTTGTTATGTCAACTTATTCAAAAAACACAATATGGTTATAAATGAAAACCAATTCCTGTCTTTTTGAAAAAGAATGTATAATCGAAAAAGTAATACAATAAAACAATTTACTTTTCACTCTTGTTTTTCTTCTTTTTTTTCTTTTTTGATATCTTGCCTTCACCACTAGAACTTTCTCGCACTCCGTGAAGCTCTGATTTCTTCTTAGCCAGGTATTCGTTTTCAGCTTGCTCGAGTCTAGCTAATTTGCCATTCATACGAATATTATGTCTTGCACCTTTGTGCAATGTCCGCCCACCGCATGCCTTAAACAGATCTTCATCTGATATTTGAAAACTAATTTTAGTTTCATTCTCCTCTGCTTTAGTCAGTAAATGTCTATTTTCTTCATATTCAACGAGAACGCCGTTTTCCAAAGTGGAAGCCTTAAGAAATGTTTTGGCATCTGGTCGAATTTTGCTATTTGGTTTATTTTGTTCGTAAATTTTCTGGAAATCATCAGTCTTCTTTCCACTCATAAAGTCATCAACCCAGCTCGTTTGAACGTCCCGAAAACCAATGCCTGCTGTGTTGTTTTTTATTTTTGCTTTTATGGGTTCAACCACGCCATTTTCATTTTTTCCAAGACCCTTACCTATAAATTTTCAATATATTATAAAACCAATTGAATAATAGATTTATTATATTATATATAATCCATTACTGATATAGTTTAACAAATATTATATAATTGTTTTACCTTCTGACCATCCATATTTTAAAAGTTGAGATTTGCCGAAATCAGACATTGAAATGTATTCTTATATGCTTAGAAATCAATGTTAAATATCAGTCTAGATGAAAATTGATTCTGAAAAGGAAGAAAAGAAACATTGCTATAATATTGGAGGAACATAAATAACGTAAACATAACCTTAAAATCAATCAATTTCTTGAAATCGAAATTACTTTATACTATTAAATAAAAAAATAATTAATTTAAAAATAAATTTAATAAAGCCCATATTTTAGTTACACTTTTTATATATTTCTAATTTCTTCAAGTCAATAAGCTAAAATAATGATAAATTAGTATATAAAAATACACGTATGTCTGGATACATACATGTCAATGTATATATTCAGATATAATAATATATAAATATATTATTACATCTGTTGGATTATAGAAATTATAAGATCTTTTTATACGTTTTCAAAATTGATAAACGATAAAATCACACTTACAATAAAGTATACGATTTTTGTAAAAATATATAAATTTTTATCTTAAGATCATTTGAACTAATAATAATAACAACTAAACAACAAGCACGTGTTTTCAACTTAAAAACCAATACAGGTTTGAAGTTTTGACTGTGACAGCACGATTAGTTTCAGGTTTCAGCTGGTTTCAGCTATAATTTGAGAAGTTGCGATTTGCGCATGATCCATGAAACGCGGTAAAATTCAAACGTTGACTTTCAAAAAAATTGTCATGTTTAATATTATAATAATAACATTAATTAAGATGCAGAAAAATATTTTTGTACAAAAAAATGACAATTAGTTAATATAACGATTATTTAGATCTAATAAATAAAAATAAAAAATCGTTGTAAAAAAAAAATAAAAATCTTTGTAAGAAAATATAATTGATAAAGTCTACAAAAACTAGAATATCAAAAAAGAAACCTATAAAGATTAATTGAAGTTTTAAAATTGTAGGTTTTATGAGTAAATAAACAACTCTTATATGCACGATTGAAAATATTTATTCCTTCTTATACCTTCTACTTATCATCAGTGGTTTATTTAAATATTATTTATAATGCCATATCTTATATATTCATTTATATTATAAACGAAAACTATGCATATAACTTGCCATATGTAATGATATAATAAAATCTAAATAAATGAATAGGAACTGGCTGTTTTGTATCCTTCAACATAAATTCACGGTCAAAAAATGGTCCTTCACTCGCTTCACAGCTAAACTAAATGAGCGCAATAAATTTCAAATCGAACCGCGTTGCTTCGAGTTCAAAAGTGGATACCGGCAAAGATGATAGATTACATGCCTTTCCCACATAGTTATACATAATATGTCATACGTCATAATATATCTGAACCTCTAATTGTCTAATTGTCAAATTGGTCTAAAAAAACTCCAATCGTAACTTCGATTTAGGAAGCATATTGTTACTCGAATAACCAACGGAAGTAATGAGCCTCGTCAACGATCAACTTTTCATTTATGATTGCGCTTTTCTTGGAAAGAAGCAGCGACATAAATTAAATAGCTATGCCACAAATGTAACACGTTGTTCAACAACTAATTAAACCTCCTTTTTCTCTATCCTTGTCCTTTATACTTTGATTAAGTATCATTATATCATCTCGTTTTTGCATATATATATTTCTTCTCATATATATATATCATGGCTGAACAAAAGGTGCACCAGTGGTTGTTCAATCGCTAAACTCTAGATTGATGAAAAGACTGAGAGAACAAAATGGAACTCTTGAAAGCCTCAAATCAGCCGTGTAGGTGTGACACTAACACCTCCTTTCGGAGACGAGTCGCGCCACGGTGCTAACAAATAAAGATACTATTACATCATCCCCACTCCATTTTAAACTTAACAATTTGTCTACAACCAAAAGTGGCCCCTCTTTCATTTGCCTCTCTTCCAGACATTTCGCAAATAACCATTTGGACGTACAAAAATCACCAGCTCAATTTTGCGTAGAAGTAACAAGCTTGTACTATATTATGGGAATAATCTTCGATAAATAAGTTTTCCCAATCTAATCTACTGGTAAAAGAGCGCATGCGTTACACATCAAATCACACGCGCACTTTTATTCGCGTACCAAGTACCTTGCGAACTCATACACCAAAAAACAATTTGAATTCAATATTCTATGAATAAAGCAGCGCCTCGATCGACCGCACAACATCGCATTCAAGTTCAAAATCGTATATTTTTGAGAAAAAAAAAACAAAAAAAAAACTACTCTCTGACAACAGAATCAAAGCTATTTCGAACAAAGCAGGCATTGTGATTCTTATTGTCCAGTCTGACGGTTCAAACTGTTTCCTCCGGTTTCTCGCACTTGTGAGCATACATAAATATCAAGTGATAAATCGCGGTAGTCGTGAGACGATTTGTTTTACGATCAACACTTTGTGGCAATGCGCGACAGTGATGGACCGAACCCGATTGAGCAGTTTTTTACTACAAGTGGGTATGAGTGGGTATGCCGCCCTTGACTTGACTATTGGCCGTCGAATTTTGTCCTCGTTTACACAATGATTTGGTCGGGCGTTGGTCCAGCACTGTTGACAAGTAATACAGTTTGCAATTACATTGCGCTGGGAAACTGTCAGAGGACAGAGCAAAAGTTTGCACATTGAAAGAAGGCATACAAGACGACGTTTCGTTGAATATAGATATCAAACGTGTGACAATAATCAGACGATGTGTTCGAGGCCGATTTTGGTCGTTGAAATGAAGAGACATAATTTTGATATGCTAATTTGATCCGTGACCTCTAAGATTAAATACAATAGTAAGATCTAATAACTAGGTGAATTTGACGATAAATAATTCTGGACAATCACTTTGCGGATCCGATCCAGATGTCGCTACACAGAATAAATAGTACGTTCTAGTACAGAGTAGCTGATACAATCACACTTAACGCATAATAGCCTTACAACCTTAGATTCAACCGCGAATCAACTTTCAGTGAAACTTACAATTAAACTAGAGCTCTGTGATATTTACTGAAGCATTTTTAGAATGTTCAAAACTTTGTGAGAAAGTCTTTCTTTTTCATCGTTGACGCACGTTGTAACGTCGTTTATAAAAAGTTCAAATTTAGTTCAGCGAAAGTCGGAGTCACGCGTGTGATCGTTTTTAGACCGGAGAAGGCATTGCTATATAAAATCTGCGTCAATTGGCACCCGGGGGACAGCTGCCCCGTATCCGCAAACTATATACAGTTTTAAATACTTTGATTCGTCGCAAGCGCTCTGAAGAAGTGTTACAAACAATTCGGGGTCTTGGGAGAAGCACTTTCGGGCCAAAAATATTTTAAATCTGGTTCAAGATGTGAGATTTGTACATGTGGCTTTTAAATGGACATTCCGTTGCGCAAAATATTGTCGCATCTTTTTTTTGTAACTCTCTTATAGTAATAACGATATCACCGAGAATGTCCAGTTCTAGAGATCCTTATAGTAAATGCAACGATATAATTTGAACGCTCAACATCAAATTTAAAATTTTTCAGATACGCAAGGAGTGTCGCAACATTCTCGGCTTTGTTCTCCGTTAAAATTTCTTATATTATAGCTTTGTCGGTTGAAACGAACGAAACTGTGTCTTTCTGTAAAATGACCTGCATTTTTTCTCTCTACACTCCAAAAATATCTCGCCTCTCATAAACCAGCTTTGTTTACACTTGAAAAATACATGTTTGCTTCATTCGTTACCTGCCAGTAATACAAAATTTGTGTAAAACAAATTTCTGAACAAAGATACAACTATACCAGTTTTCAAAAATATCTTCTGTGTCATTCAATCGTTGTAGCAGTTATTCTCTTACACTGTACCTTGCAAGAATAATTGAGAACTAAGCACTGTGTAATGTCTTTGAGACTAAATGTACATATTTTTATCTAAAATCAATAACAGAAGTGTCACACATTATTGCATGAAAAGATTCGTCAATGTAATTGATGACCAAAGAAGTACAAGAAATATAATTTGAATGTGTCGTTAATAAAATTCAACTACCATTTTACTCGAGAAATGAGTCAAATCTTCTAATTCGTTGAACGATAAAATTATGCAGACGTGTGACGCCTGCAAACTCACATCCTTTGTGAAATGAAGATTCCTTAGAAAGCAACCTTGAATTCTGTACTCGAAGAAAATTATTTTAAATCGCGTTGATTTTGAAGTGACTTTTCGTTTGAAAGATGTCGCAACGTGTTTGTCAAAAATATCATACGTTTAAAAATGTTTGAAACGGAAAAAAATGATCTGTGAAATGTTTTAACAAGAGGCATCAACGTAAAAGTAGTAACAAATATGTATGTACAAACAAATTAGTCTTCTGAAATTTCAGTTGGAAGGCCAATCCTTAGATTTATATAGAAAATACTACACTTATAACGATATCAGCTTGATAATCGAAGTATGCATTACAAATATTTACGGAACATACTTTAATACGTGGAAGAACATTCATAATATAGAATCCCAGTCAGTATTATAAATAATACATTTACGATAGATATAATTAAATATATTGTTTAATACTAACGGATAATTTTAATATCGAATGCATTTATTATATTCGAACTTCTAAAGATTGTTTTGTCAAATGCTTTGCGTTTGTGAAATATGCATAATTGACAGTGTCATTAGAAACTGAACCTTTGAATTGTATTCAGTTAAAATTATCGCTTAGTGAAATCAAATGTACAGTGACGCAGGATCAACTGGTTCATAAACGAAATTGGAATGTATCAAAATGGATGTCACTTTGTAAAATTCTTAGTCTTATTTGATAATTCACAATCATGTCAAGCAACTTGTTTTACATCAAATAAGTTGATCTGAATAGGTGAGAATCATATTCACTGTACCATTTATCGAACACAAATCAGAATATCTGAATTTTGTTCCCAGTGAAACTCTAAAGCATACTTTACTAATAGGGTATCTCGGATCTGCTTTGAACAATTTTGCAATTCATCATTTTGGCTTCATAAAGTGAAATAAAAAAGTCAGAGGTAAAAAATAGACAAAAATAAAATTAATTCATATTTTCTTCTCAATGTTTTTAACAGTTTTAAGGAATCTACAAAGTTTTACTGAATTCAAATATATAAAATACATGAGTTAGAACAATGTTCACTTAAACTTTGTTTAGTTTTCGTAATTAATATTCAAAGTAAAATGAAAACAGTCGATATAGTGACATTACGCTAACTCATCGTCGTGTGAAGAGTCACACAAAAATTAATGAACCGTAAAACTAGTTAGTCCGCTAAAATAGAAAATAAAATAGCCTCGCAACTACGTCGTGTAAAGCTTTTTACCGATCAATTGCTCAAATGTTGTAAATCAAGAATGTCAATTATAAGTGAAATCGTTAGCTGCAAGTTAGTTTTTCGTTAAACGAAAATGCTCAAATCACTTGTACCCTTCTCTATCTCCTGCGAGCTTATTTAATGAAATAAAATAAAATCACGATTTACTTGTCATCAAGTATAACTTCATACCTTGAATACAATGAAATTGTTCTCTAGTGAAAACCGTCATTCTATCTCTACGAACGATACAAATTGTCTGTCTTCCATTGGGATCAAGACCAAAACGCTAAATTACTAAAAGTGAATTGCACGAAAGTCAGTCAACTCTTACAATGTTAATATCCATAATCACAAATATACGTACGAAGAAACAGTACATATACCAAGAATAGCGGTTTCCACTCGCATCTATATCAAAACAAAAAGGTCGCGCAGGCTCCGAGATACCCGGGCGCTTCACACTTAGCGTGAAATTGCGTGAGTTAATTTCTTAAAATTAAAGCGACAGAGTTTGACGTGTGCTCTTTCATGCCAAGTGCACGAAAACAAGGGTATAAAAATGTATAATACATTATCAGTGGAGATTTTACGCCAAAACCGAGTGTTCAGACTTAAGTGAAATGGTTTGGCATGTCATAGTTAATCGGCCTAACGATTTGATGATCATTTTGAATGAACGATTAAATAAATAAGCCTTATTAGTAAACGAGCAGACGGTCATTGCCAAAGTCGACGAACGCGATATTGCCGTTAGGGGTCAGAGCGACCCCGGAGGGCCGCTCCATTTCGCTGTCGCGGCTGCCGTTTGAGCCGAACATCCACTTAATGCGCATGCTCGAGTCGAGCACGATCACCCGGTGATTCTTCGAGTCTGCCAGCACGATGTTGCCTTCGTCGTCGCAGATAATGCCTTGTGGCCGCTGCAGCGTGGTTTTTGCGTCGAAGTAAATCTTGAGGATGCGGCACTTGCGGAAGTCCGGGTCCACGCTCAAGATATGATGGTAGTTGAAGTCCGTTACGAGGAGCTTGCCATCTGGGGTGAAGCAAACACCACGCGGCGAGTCCAACACTTTGCAGCCAAATTTGACATTCTCGCAGACGCGGCTAGCATCCGACGGCTCGAACTGCCGGATGAAGTGACCCTCTGCGCTGAACATCTGGATACGACGGTTGCGCGTGTCCGACACCACGATCTGACAATGCGCGTTGCTCGCCACGTCCCACGGGTAGCTGAATTGGCCCTCCAGAGTTCCACGCGATCCGAACTCGAAGAGGAATTTGCCTTGGACTGTCAGTACCTATCAATATAAGACAATTATTAATATCCACAACAATTTTAGTTAATAATTAATTATTCAAATTTAATCATATTCATTCTTAACTAAATGCATTAATGACGAATTTAATGTTTTGATATTATTGATTATCCAGTTGTTATGAAATTGCATTCAATATAATGATTCAATATTCATTGTAATGATAAGTCTCTATTCATGATAATTAATCAAGATTGATACGTAATATTGAATCAATATAAATATTTATTTCGAGCACGATTGAACGGAAAAATAGTATAAACACAATAGAATTCAATTGATGTTAAATTCATGTTAATCCGATATCGATCCTCATCTATTTTATCTAATTATACTCATATATATCATAGGATTATTAGAATCGTAATAAAAAACTAACATTAATAACATTTAATTGGTCTCATTCCTCCAATAAAAATCCTCCCCATTCCAATTCTTTTATTAAAATGAGAACTTCGATTTTTAATTTCTAAATTAGGGTCTGTTAATTAATTATTTCAATAAAATATTCAAATATTCAAATTGGCACATTATTAAATGTAAAAAATGTAAAAGAATGACGTTATGTAAAAAAAAATTTTTTTTTTTCATTTTAACCTTATTAATTTTTGAAAATACAAATTCTCAGGCTCTTACCTGAACTCTATGATTGTCTTTATCAGCAACGATGAGTCGTTTCCTCGCGTCAAAACACATGCCAGCAGGTCTGGAAAATTGAAGTGGACCACTTCCAGCCTCACCGATAGTGCGTACGTAGTTACCGTTGACCTCGAATACTATGAGACGGTTGTTGGAGCGGTCAGCAACGACAATGTTGCCATCAGGATCGCAAGCGACGCCCCATGGTCTCGTCAAGGCCAGGGGGTTCCCTTCGGGGTACTTAATCACCATCAGAGGTAAGGGCACCGGACTACCAGCGCGACACTGGGTCACCACGTTATGTCGAGCTAAATGGATAGGCCTTCCCAGACGAATATGCGAAGCATGTCTGCCGTAGCCAACTGCACGCTCTGGATGATAGTTATTTGAGGGCGAGCTACCCGAGAAAATGGACTCCGGGTTTACCACGGACGACTTCGATTCTTGGATCTCACCGCAACTGTGCAACACTTCCAGAATTTTGTTTTCAAAACCGTTCAATTTGATGTTGTATTGCGTGATGTCTGGGAAGTGGTCTTTCAGGTAACGAACGTACTCAATCTGAGGAGCAAAGTTGATTAGGTAAATTACAAATTTTTAATTTTTCGAATTATGAAGATCGAATGATGAGAAAGTTTAAACTCTTGAAGTTTAGTTGAGTTTCTTTTATCTTTTTTTCTTTTATGAAACGCGATTGTGTAAGTAGAGGATTCGCTGGGTGGAGGTTGATGTTACGGTTGTAAGTGTATCCTAAATTTCTCTGAAAATTTCTAGAAAAAGTAAAAGTTTCAGAGGGAGAGTTAACGAAATGAATCCGAGTAGCGTCAACTGAGAGACAAATGAAAATGAAAGTAAAAGGGCGAAATCATAAGAGGAGTGATAAAATCGATCGTACCTGTGACTGCGCAAAACGTTGCAAAGTGATCATATCAAAGGCATTGCCTCCGTTCTCCAAAACAGTTTTCAGATTAACCGAGGCAATTTTGAGAGCCTGTTCCATAATGAGAACAGTTCTTTTTCGATTTTCTAAGTAATCTAATCTTAGTGCAGTCAAATTGTGGATAGTTGTCAACAGATCTTTTTCTTTCTTCTCCAATGCTTCCTTAGCAATATTAACTTCTTTAATCACCGAGGCTGCAGTTGATTTGCTTAGAGCAATGACTTGTTGTTCGGCATTTTCAATTTTTTTCTGTCGCAACAAATGAGATAAATAATTAAAATAAATGCACAGTGTCTCACTGGGGGCCACAAATTTTGCGCTCTACTTTTGTTTGTTTTTCAGAATCAAAGAACACATCGAACTAAAAAAGCAAGAAAAACAAAAAAAAAAAAGAAAAGCAGAAGGAACGTTTGGCTGCAGAAATTTTCAGAGATTTTTTTTATCGTTACTATTGTTGTCGTGGTAAAAAAATCTTTCGATTGCTCGCACCTATGATCTACTAGGGCAGTCGAAATGCTACAACTACGACCTAGTAAAATTTGTGGCAGAAGGATTTGGGCAGAGTATGGACAGACAAAGTAGAAATGATGTTTACCAGTGCATTTCTGAAGCTATCACCAAGAAGCAACAGCTCACTTTTGGCAGTATTCACTGTATTGACGCCGCGTTCGCGTTCGATTTGGAATATTTCCCTCAATTCGACCGAATGGTGGTTTTGGTGTTGCTGCAAGCATTTCAAGCAAGCGGCAACTTGACACGTTTCACACAAGTAATCTTGTTGCATGTTGTGCTGACCACACGTGCGAGCAATGTAACCAAAAGTGTTATCAATGTGCGCGTCTTGGATCCCCATAATCTTTGGTGACGATGGTCGGTAGTTTGGAGGAGATGATGGTCTCAGCTCTAAAATATCCCGCATGATTTTGTAGTTCTGAGGGAACTAAACAAAATAAACGGTTGTTACTTAAAGTGACTCATCAATTTATTTGCTGATAAGGAAAGAATATTAGATCATAATGTTCATTTCATGTTTTGTAGGAATAAAACAATATTAAAGTGTTACTTTTGGGATGGAAAATGACAACTTTGGATAACTAGTTTAAAATACTTATTAATCAGTAATTACGTTTCTGACTATGTATATTTCTAGGTCAGAATATAAAATAAACTTCTGAATAAATATAAATAATCAAATGAAAATGTATATACAAATTATTATTATAACATGATAGTTATTTTGAAAACACTGTATAAATACAGTTATTTTTGCAAAATAATCATATGTATGTTAATTAAGTCACATTATTTTATTGTTCTGTTTATTGATCTTTTCCTATGTTTGTTTTTTATGAAACGTGTTCTAATGAACGTATTTTGAAAAATTAGCATACCGCACTCATGTTATAGTGTGCGTCAGAGAAATCACTTTCAGGAGTACGAGACCGAGGAGAATGGTCGAGGGCAAGTTGTTGAAGACTCGGCGCCAGCAAACTTGGTGTAATAACATCTGCATTCTGGCTGCCGCTGAAAGCGCCGTTTTGATACAACGAAAAGCTGCAGTTTGAAGAGGTCGATTCCGGCGGACTCAAACTTAACTGATACTCCTGCACGTTGTGCTCGTTCATCTCCAGCGGTGACTTCGACTTACCGAAAAATTTCTGTAATTTAAAAAACGATCAGTGGCGTTTCTTTTGGGAGCATTTAGAACGACTTAAGAACTTAAGAGTTTCAAGCTTACGGAATCGTGTCTCTCCTGGGGACTGTTATAGTATGACCAGATTTGGGCGATCTCTTCTTTTTGCAGTCCCATGTATTCCATAATGTAGGATGGATTAACCGGAATATTTATAGGATCTGTGCGCATTCTTGAAGAGTCCGTTTGATAATTTTT
>JABFQD010004488.1:0-11741 GCA_022817045.1 Psix sp. ZL-2020
TACAATTAAATAAATAAAAATGATTATAATTAAAAAAAAATTATTATAAGTATTTATGTAATTCAGAAAGTAAGTTCAATTTAGTTATAACAAGGAATAAATTTCAATAACGAATTTCATTTGAATAACGGAAGATTAACACTGAAGCGAATTACTATAAGTATTAAATAGAACATTATTAAGTACTTTATTGTATTCAATTTTATTACAGGAATGTAAATAAATACATATAATTACAATTATTTATAAATTGACTTATGTTTCAAAATTTTATATCGAATCATAAAATAATAATCAAATATTGTCAAAAACTATTAGTATCAATACAAAGCATAATTTTACATTTTTTGAATTAAATTTAAATTCAAATATTCAGACTATATTATTTTCAGTGATCTTTTGTAATTTTAATCCTAAAATTTGTTAAGTATATGTATATTATAAGCGGAATTTGATCCCTCTTTATCGGTTATTTGTGGCATTCAATCACATTTTCGCATTTCCTAACTTCTAAAGATGAACCTTCAGTTCTCTTTATCAAAAGTTTTACCGATACAAAGAATTGTAGATACATTTCACACTAATATCATACACTACAGACACATGCATTATGCATCATATATCCATCAATATGAATTTATGTAAAAAATTAGTTGCATCAAAATCATTATGAAAATATTTTTAAATCAAAAGTTTCAATATTGAGACATCAAAAGGCATTTCGCGTCAATCTTTTTCTATGCAATTTATAGTTCTATTCACGTAAAAAGAGACGAGTCGTTGCGAAAAAAGATAAAGTCCAAAAACGGAACAAAGATCACAGATTGCTTTCAAAGAAAACAACATAACATAGGAACGCAATTTTTTCGATTGCGAAATTTTCGTGCAATCATTTGAATGACTGTCAAACGCATCCATTGAACTCGTTGAACTGTCGCCTTAACGAGAAACTGATACACGTAAACGGACAAATTACTGCTACTGCGCAAGCTGTATAGAATCATTTTCGTGGTTTTACATCATTAACTCGGGAGGCGACGTCTTGTAAGCATTTACACTACTCAATTCCAATGAAACGATCTGTTACGTGACACGCGCACTTTTACAAACAGTACCCACTTGCGTAACACTAGCAAGTCACAGTTTCATCTGAATGTTTTGCAGTTATACAAACTGCGAAGGAGTCGCGAACCGATCGTATTTCGATGCATTCGAAAGTGATCAACTTGCCAAGTACAACACTAGTAAAATAATTCATAGAAATGTATTTTATTTCTGTGCAGGAAATGGTTCCGAAATAAAGTTAATGAGTCATCAAATGAAAATTAAATCGACGTCATTTTTTTAACTGACGCTCATAAATCACGCTGTGCTCAAGAACAAGTTTCAAGACATTAATAGCAATGTTTCTTTATCTTTACGGGGTGAAATGTTGTACGACCATTTTTATTAACTTGCAGGCATATTTGGTTGTGGTGCACTTATGTGTCCCACAAGTATGAGCAAAAGGTGTTTTCGCGACCACTTTTAACTTGCAACAATATGGATATCGAGGCTTCCTGCATGTATTAAAAAACTACCGAGTTAAAGAGTTATATCGCGTGATGCAACAAGGCTGCATTTGCGATTTCATTTTGACAATCAATGAATTACGTATTTAGGTCAAACAAAACCCTCTACTGTATTTACATTTTTGCGTTACTGTAACGAACGATTCTATGATATTAAGTACCGTTTTACACAATAGAATATAATTAATAAAATATTTTACATTTTGGCGAATATATGTAAACTGATATCGAATACATTTTTTTAAAATTCTTTAGTGTATACTATATTTTAATATATTATAATTTATTTGTACACATAACGTTAACAGATGTGTAAAAGTATCGACAGCTAAAATAAAGTTACACCTGGCGTATTTTTTTGGATACGTGGATCACGCTGAACGAACGTTATTAACATAAGTTACCATAGTTCAGTTAAGTTTTAGCGTAGATTCTTTATTCAGTTTATCATTGCTGAATATTTATAGCTCCAAATCTTAATATGTTTCAATCGGTTTCACGGTCTTACAAAATTGTAAATTATGACTATTTCCTATTTATACTCAATCTCTGAGAAACAGCTTTTCTTTACATATTCTTCATAAAAATATGACTAATTTTTACAATAACGATTCACTAATATGCAATGCAATTATGTATAATTCGAGAAGGTTCGAATTTATTGTTCGAGGTAATATTTGGTTAAATTAAAATATTGCTCTTTTTTGACTCCCGCAATTTATTACTAATCTTAAATCAGTCATCGTAAATTTACATCATTTGAAAGTTGTCAGGTAAGTGTGTTGTGGTAAAAACCAATAACGGTACATTTTTGACAGAATAATTTAAATTAAAAAAAGCGTAAGAAAAAGCACTTTTAAAAACGAATGCTAATTAAACGAGTGTTGTGCGGTAATAAAATTACGCTGCTGCGTAAATGTTTTTTTATTAACACGTTTGGGGAATAAAAAACAAAGGATCCAATTGTTATTTTTTGTTTTAAGATAATATTCATCTTGAAAATGAAAACTAATTTTTATCCGATTTGAGAATTACGTTACAATTGAAATAATTCCTAACCTGTTAAAATCATAAATATAATATCTATTCCAAAATTGACATTTTATTTGTGGAAAATTTTGTTGCTTTCATTTAATTAGCAGCGCAAGGCAACTCATTTAAAATATCTTCATTTTTGCACACACCAAAATATTGTACTACAAAAAAGCAAAACAGAATTTAAAAAGCAAGCATTTCATTTGACGTTGACATTGATGAAGTGAAATCACGTTTTCTTGTTTGTTGAAGTGTAACAAAAAAGAATATATATATCAAACGAAAATCACATTGATTGAATGAACGATGAAAAGTGTTTCGTTTCTCAACGTGATGTATAAATTGATCCGATCGGCGTATCGATGTCTCAACAGATTTTGCGTGAAACTGAGTACTCGCGCCATTAGATCTGAAATTGGATATATTACATAAAAGAAAACGGTAAACAGAATCATTGTTGAGTACACGTAGGATAGAACGAAGGCAGAAAATAGAATTGATTGTAGCAATGAGAGCCTCTGTTGAGCGGCGCCTGTCTGCGAGAATGCTAGCCGCAGCGTTCCCTGTGTCGGTCTTGATTATTCTCCGGTTATCCGTGCATATCCATTTCATATTTATTAATAAATGAAATTAATTTCACTGGCATTGTGAGTAAACCAACGTGATATCGACAATTGCACATCAGTTCGCAGCTCATAATTACATTACTTATATTGACACGCAAAATTATTCCCGCAAAGAGCTTTCCGATGCTCGTTTATGAGATCAAAAACAAAACGCGAGATTGAGCGGCATTAATTGCCGAAAAATCACGCCTGTTTTCGCTTCTCCGAGCCGATAAACTGGTTATTCAACGGCCGCATGACTTACGCAGTTTATAAATATTTCGCAACAACCGCGCTTCAACTAATTACTTTTTTTCGACATTACGCTCATGCGCGATTAATTTTCATCGCCAATTTCGAGATGTGTGACATTTTATCCGCAATCTTTGCCGGGTAAAAAACTGTTTGTGATTCGTCGTGAAAGATGGCAATCAATTATGAATCGACAATTGCTTTTCGATGCGAATTTAAATAGCGTTGCCGCGCGTTTTTAGATCGTAATTATAACTCGAAACCGAGTAAAAACCTGGTCGGGAATGTATCTTTGACATTGTGCCATTGTCACAAAAAGCTTAACTATTACATCTATCAGTGGATTGCGTTTCCAATACTGAAAACGCTCGTTTCATGGTTCGCGAAAAATGACAGCTTTATGACGACGCTGTCAATTATTTTTTTCAATCGATATGCAATTTCGAAATTACCGATCAATTATTCTTCGTCAAAAATACGCGGCAAAACATCCGTCCGTGTTGCGAGCAAAAACATGATTCTCGCGAGCTTTTGCAAATTAGTCTTGATCTTGACCGCGAGTCGTCACCCACACCACTCGGCCTAACACAGCGATGAGCGATGGGCCTGACCTACGCTATGACTACGACCGTGACCTCCGGCTAAGTTTGAGGTCGTCACAATGTCGAGTCGCGAATAAAGCATGCGAAATTTTCACTTTTTTTCACTTAGGCGTATCTACACGCACACAATTATAGCGGCCAGCGAGCGCGAAAAAGAAAGAGAAAGAGTGCGCGAGCGAGTGAGAGGCACGCACACGAGGAGCCGCGTGGACGTGTGTCGACTGGTCGACCGAGATCAATTTCTCGAGGATGAGAAACAAAAAACCAGTGGTCAATTCTACGAAGAAGTGATCGACGAAAAGAGAGATGGACCGACGAACAAGAAGGACGATGAAATCCGATTACCAAAGGAGAAGCACGGGAAAAAGAAACGCGAAGGAAGTTCGACAGATAAAGAAAACTGGAATTCGTGTAGTTCGTCGAATTCCAGGGATCCTCCGGTAGTCCGGTAGTCGCACGTCAATGATAACAGGAGAAGGGAGGAGAACGAAATATCCTTACGAGTGTAATAAATACTTTTTCATTCATGAACTTTGCAAAAATATAATAATAACGTTAATCAGAAGAAAAAATCTAATTCATTATCAAGTACGGATTTATTATAAGAAATCGCTATTATATGAAATGATATAAATATATATGTATCAAATTACATATTTACCAACGATTACTAAAGTTAAAAAATGGTACTTTTTATTAACTTGAGCTAATAAAAGTGAGTTAAGCATGTAGAAAAAAAGATTTTTTAGTGGAATGTATGCTTTTGGTTAAAAAAGTTCAATAGCATCTTTGACGGATGAAAATATGATAATTGTCGTCCGAGCAAAAGAGTTAAAAGAAACGGCTAGATAGACGGATGGATGCGCTACCACCTACGAAGATCAACGTCCGTAATCGTGACCATTTATCACGCTCCTATTATCCCACATTATGAGCCCACCACTCAACGAAGAACCACCAAAACAAACAGAGCTGCAGCCGCCACGACACACTCGAACCAGCTTGTTTCAATTCAAATAGTCTCCTCAGCTGGCTACTTGCAATAAAGTAATTGTACGCACTCATTAGAATTATTGACATTAATCAAATCTTATGAAGTGTAAAGCACCGTTTACGAACTTTTTAAAACGATGTACATTTTATATAAGTCATTTTTAGCTTATGAAGGAATTGTTTCAGTAAAAATTTTAAGAAACAAAACGAATTTAATATTAAATTTAAAAGAAGAAATATACGCGTATGAATTTGCATTTCATGCAATTATATTCCACTTATTAAAATTTCATTGATAACCCAAATCTGACATTGAAAACTTCTACATACATTTTCTACCTTTTTGTATTGTATTTAAATATCAACAATAAATTTATTGAACTAATATTAATAAAATTGTGAAGAAATTCAGTTGAAATAAATCATAATTACGTTTCTATGCAGATTTTTTGAGTTTTATTTCCGATTATTTTTTTACTTATCAATTCATCTATAGGAGATTCTTTTGAAATTCTTCAATGCATATTTATTATGAAATATTCAATATTTTTAGATAATGAATTTGGATTGTTTTTTATGTGGATTACAATTGTTTACATAGTTCTAAATTATATCTTTAAAATCAAACCAAATCTAATCACGCTTCGTTCGACATCCATTTAAACTAAATATAGTTAAAACTACGTGGAAGTTTATAATAAGAATGTATAATTTTCATTAAAAAGATCAGAAAACGTCTTATGCGATTCACAATTTGAACCCGAAACTTATAACTTTTACGTTAAAATTCAATGAATTATTCAAACATTATTCGTATCGTGAATTACGTATAATTAATGTCAGTAAGAAAAGTAAATATTAGAATCTGCAAAAGATTGTACTTTGATATTTGTATGTTAGTTTATTACACTTTCCCCGAAGAGAATCCAAATATTTGAGAAAAAAATAAATAGTATGTCTAAACATAAAGAGTCAATATATTTTCGCTTGTCTAATCTTTAGCACAGCGCTCAACAAATATTCACACACAAACAAACAAACCTGTCAATGTGAAATGATCTTGTATAAATCGATTAAAAAGCTAATAAAATGGTATAAAACCAACAAAATTTGAACCGGAAGAAAAAACGTTCAAAAATAGGTAGCTCATAAAACGGTATTGGGATGTGGAGAGTGGACACGAGAGAGTAACGAAAGAAAAGTCGAATCGCAAGACGCAAGAAGAAGCGAAATTACATAATAGTATGGAAGATAGTAGTATCATCGGTCTGGAGTTAAATTCGCGGGTCCAATTGGAAAGAAGAGTGACATTAAAAGAAAATAAGAAACGTTGTATATGGGAATATGATGGGTGTGTAAGAGACTTACGTGGTTGTGCCAAGGCGAAGACGCTTTCGGTTTTGGCGGCGAACTCGTCGAGTTCCTCGTGGTGAGTGATGCCGGGTTCGAGAGGCTGCGGTTGGTCCGACTGCATTCCGTACATGTCCATGAGTTTGGATATAGGGGGTATCCTAGGGAGGGCCCTACCGGTCATATTGGGAGCCTGTTTGAGACCGAGTTTGTTGAGTATCTGTTCCTTGATGGCCTCAAGGCTGAGCGCCCGGATCTCCTCGTGGAGGCGACAGGCGCTGCAGCCGTCGACGCCGGTGAGGCCCCCGAGACCGTCGGAGGCCTTGCCGTGGGTGGCCGGGGCCTGAAATGCTCCGAGCAGCAGCAGCGGCAAGGCGAGCGCGAGGAACCTGCTGATCATTTTGCAGCGACTTGCTTCGCGGGCCCTTTCTTCACTGTGAGCGTAAACAAAGCAGTGTTAGCACGTCGTCGACAGTTCCGCGACAAGCGCTCATTCATATCTAATCGCGAGCCACGCGGTGTCCAACGCCGATTGGTCCGCATTCATCAAGCACTAGCGGCACACTACACTTCCGCCATGGACACGCGATCCAACGGCGACACGCGAAAAACACAGCGAGAGACCACGCGGCACCTCTCTTCATCTGCCATCTCTTTGAATGCTCAAGCCCTTGCTGTTATTTATTCGGACGGCTCGATTTTCAGTGGATTTCCTCCGATTCTTTCTCCTCGTTGGCCTCCTGATTGGTCGATCGCTCAGGCCGTTTTGTTTGGCTGCTTGCGATCTGGAATGATTGGCGCGCGTGCGAACGCTCGGCCCACCACCAGGAGCGAGAGATGCTAAGAGCTTGCTGGCTTGTCAAGCACTGAGTCAGGAGGCGTGCGTCCCTCACTGCATATATGTCGAGGAGGAGGCCTTCTCCTCTTCGCTTTTCTGGATCTTACGCATTCGCGTGTAGACGGCACACGAACGACCACCCGTGCACGTACTTCGAGCGTGCAAAAAGCACTCCGCGCGCAAATCTAATCGGCTAGTAGATTTCTAAGGGTGCTCACTTAACCGACACGTCACTCACCCTGTCACCTGCTCCATTCGCTGCAACGTCTTCGATTATCTATTGTGTCTTTTCGCCACCTCGTTTTTTCAACTACACTTGTTTTCCATCCCAAATCCCGTTTTGATTCCTATTACTCAACAACGCTTATGATAACGCGCTAACATCTTCCTCGAAATGACCCATATAAGAACCAAATGAGTCAGATCCCGAATCATCCTCGGTACAGCCTACAGCTAGGTCATTGTGAGCGCTTTTAGATCAAATTGCAAATACCAAAATGATGGTCGTTCCTAGAACGTGCCTGATTCGTAGCCCGAAGGATCTTCAGCTTGTCGATGATGTTCCCAGAAAGTGGTGCCGCTTTGGTGTAGCGCTAAAAAACGTAATACAGTTGCCATGGAATCCGAAAAATGCTCACTCGTCTCTTCAGCGACTTAAAATGACATTTTACATAAATCACGCGAAATTATGGCTTCGAAATCGTGCTCGGGAAATCACTGTTATTCACGATACTTAAGTTGAACGCAATCGGCAATTTCGATTACACAATTTTCAACCAGCTAACGCATTGATAATACACATAAATATATAGAAAAAAGAACATTTTTTTTGGATCGAACATTTTGTTTTGGGTCATTATAACTTATTATTTGGCACGTTCAAAACAGTTATTGAAAATTATGAAATGCATATGTTAGCATATAGATAAAAATGCATGGAATGTACTTCATTTTAACAATAATTATTCTTAATCTTTGGGCCTATCAAATTACATTTTTATAAATTCGCAATTGTGTAATTTCAACGAAATTACAATTCAAACAGACTTCAGTTGATAATTTGAGAAATATTACAATTGCAACATACATTGTTGTACAATATTTTTTTACTTTGTGAAATTACAATGACTTTCAAATGAATTTTAAAAACTCGAACTGAAACAATGAAATGTTTAATTTATTGTCTCAATTACTTATGTAATTGATCACATATCATTTTGACCAACCGTGGTATAACTTATAAAACAATTTATTACGACTTAACGACTTTAAGATATTCATATAGACAAAAACAATTAGTTTACTGTTAATTATCTCCAGTATTTTAACAGTAATTTAATCCAAGTGATAAAACCATCATCCATACATAATAATTAATCAATTAAGATAACTTTTTATGATTTTTAATTGAATTTTTATTTCGAACAAAATATCAGATACAGTTTAATAGTCGATAACACGTAATCGACGGTGATAAAATAAAAAGTCTTGTTTTATTTTGATTACACTGGTGCTATCTTCGATAGGAATAATCAATTTTTTAAACAGTTTATGTAATAACAATAAACTGACTAATATCATCACATACGCAGAATTTTGAACCATCAAAGTTTATAGCAGCGAATTAGAAAAACGTATTGCACTTTGAAAAACGTAATTCGCCACTTGCGGCTGGATCGCAAAAAATATTTCACATGAGACTACCAATCAAAATCAATAGATGATCATATATTATCGTAAAATAACGCATTTTAAATAAGCAATCAGAAACAATTATATATTATCAAGCCAAATTATATATAATTTTACACGGTGATATACATAATCATATATCCGAGCCCACAGCTATACAAAATTCTAATCTTGATATTAACATACACCCGAAAATCGACCCAATGACGCTTTTAACTCGAACGCCTATTATCATAAAAAGTAATTGCGAAATCCAATTCATACGTCAACAAAAATCGTAGACGCAATCTGCGAATTGCATCTTTGTCAGATAAAGCCGCCGCTCAACAAAATATTGCGAGACTTCTAATTTTGTATAACACATAAACATTTTCTGCGATCTTACTTCAGATACTGTACGTGAAGTTCGAAATATACATTTTCGCAACAAATATTCAATAAATTAATTTTGTAATACAATATTTGATGGCTGTTATAAAACTGACCTGATGATTTATCGTTCGGTAAGATATATTTAACATTATTTATGTCAGTCGCTCGCATTGCTCTGTGTTCATCAGAACAAATGAAAATGATTTGAATGAAAATTGTTCTCGGAAAAGTAACTACAATGTATAACTGCATTTATTTCTGCACGAAGAAACATTTAGGGTGAAGTTTCAGACGACATGTTATTTTGCATTGCAGAGATTCGTAGATGCCCGAGAAACTTTGGCGAAACATATAGAAACGAGCCCAGGGTCAGCACCCTGAGTGCAATAAGTCGAGTGGCGAGCACGCAGCGGACAAAAAGAGCAACAGAAATATTCGGAGAAGTTCGGAAAGTTGGGCGCGAGCCAATTTGGCCAATTTCTCCAAAATCATGACCATCGATTTTTTATGAAACGAACAAATCTCACGATATTGATACAAAATATTTGACGTTCTAGCAAAGCATTCACCGCGTTGGACGTCTTATTTTTCAAGTAACTCACGTACCTTCATTTCTCATTATATCCATACTTAATGAACAAACCAACTATCAATGAGCTCGAACATATATTTTCGTTTAAGCAGATTCAATGAATCCATCAAATTCGCTCATCTTTCCATTGCCTTAAAATTTGCATCTATCTATTTCATCGTAACGAAATAGCTGCGAAACATTAATTCGATACTCAAGAAATATCGACCAAAAAACTGTTGAAAGAATAACATTTTTTGTCAACTCTTGGCATCGTCACCCGACGATATCTGTTTCGAATTTCGTGAAGTCTGTGCGGCTTCTTGTCCGATCGATCGGGCCGACTGAGAACTTTACTCTTTACGACTTGTTCTCCTTGTTTTTTTTCTTCACCCCGAGTACGAATCGACGGATGCGAAAGCTTGAGAGCTTGACTGACCGTGTGTCTCCAAGGAGTCGATTTGGTCCGCGCTGCTCGCGCAGCCAATAGCAGGTGGCACCGACGGGACAATCTTCAATCATCTCTGTTTCATTTCTTCCGCCGCAATCCCATCGTCAACTTTTCTGTTAACGAGGTCTTGGGTCCGGTAGCTCCGTTCCCATCAGTCAACTTAGGTGGCTTGACTTTACCAAATCTCCCGCGAGCAATTTTAATGGCTTAATGAGACGGTCCTTCCAACTTTTTGCAGCACGCCATTCGAATACCACCGACTCCAGCACAATAAGACCCGTAATAACGACGTTATTTGCCGTGTTATAAGCACGCTCTCTATAACTGTCTGACTTCGCAGCTCTTTGTTAAGACAATAATTACATTTTACGATTTATATAAACTTCACCTAAAGCTTGTCATTTTGACCAATTGGCAAATAAAGCAGTGATAAATTGAATTTCGTACAGTTCCTCACCGATTAGGAAAGATAAAAATGTCTTATTTTAACTTCTTATTATAATATGACTCCTATAAATGTCTGACATAAAAATCTGCATGTATTTCAAATTCGATTTTGAAATAAATTAAAATAACAACATTAATAATTGAATCAATGTACTGAGATTGTACCGAAAGGTATGAAGATATGGTAATACATACTGTTTGATTATTTTGCACGGATACTTTTTTTAAATCAATTCAGATATTCAAGAAAGATTTCTGTTCCACATCCAATACTTTCATATATCCGTAACAAATACTGCACAAACCAAATTTTTTGTGTTCTTGTTAACGTGTGTTCAGATCTGTCTTCTGAGAGTATTTTAGTAACTTCAACAGTTTTCTGTATTTTAAATGCTATTATTACTTCATTAGAATTTCACGCCATTTCTGTATCTATTTTTATATTTCGCGAGATTATCGTGAAATTTATCGAATTTGAAATGAAAATTTAACGCAGTTATCTGGAAACATTTACGATTGTTTCTGAAAAAATAATTTATTAATAATTTTAAAAATGATTTCAATTGATTAATATTTTCAATCGCATTGAAAATATTGTGTGTCGTTAAAAACATTAGTTGTATGTCGGTGAAACTTATTCGTGTTTGTTATCATCAATACAAAGAATCTGTGCTTGATCTTAAAAGAACACTTATATAACTATACTTGTTGAAGCTGTACTAGACTATGTTGAAAAGTAGACATATATAGTAACATCTGAATTAGTCCCTAAACGTACATTCAGGGAATCTGTATAACTTTTAATTATGATTAACTATGTTTGAAACTAAATTTGTAGAAATATTATTATATTATTATTAGAATGTTATAAGTAATTTTAAAAGAATTCTAAATAATAATTTTGTTGGATTAATTTTTTGGAATAATTTTTGCTTAAATCATTTATGAAATAATTTATAGTT